>JAWPGT010000068.1:0-118104 GCA_034638255.1 Coprinus comatus
AACGATGGTCTCTACTCTGAGTCTGAGATTTCTCTCGAGACTTTGTTCCAGAGGTGGGCTTCCGAAAGTTGGGGTGTATATCTATGCTTGGCTGGTGCAGTCATTGGGTACGCTTTTTCTACATGTAAATCTGCTCAATAAACTGACTCAATCTCTTCAGATGAACTCGTGGCACTGGTCTTATGGGACCCACCAACATTTTCGCACACGAACTCATAGGTTTCAGTGTCACGACTTTCTCCGCGAAGGAAATGGCATTGAATATCGTGTCATGATCAAAGCAGGGTTGGATGCCGTTGATATACGAGTTGCCATGTTCGCCAGTGATACTATCAAGTTTCCTCTGAAGAGCAGCAGTGTTGATTGTAAGAATAGATTGTAGATAAATGTGTTATTACGGACGCACATTATTGTTTGTTGTATATTCTTTTTTCTCCTGAATATACATGTTTTAAATCATGGTTTCTCTCATGTATGAATGTCAATGGCTCGACTGCCAAATCACGTTGTGAGCGCCCATCTAGTAATCGGCCCGGTTTCAGATGATCTGGCAAGACCTGGTGACGTGGCATCACACCCAGGGTCCTCAGGATCAGGGGCCATATATACCAGCCCAAGCACGAAAATGTTCTTTCTTATTTCCCCCCACCATCCCCCACCTTTGTCGTCTCTGTATCCCCCTTGTTCAACATCTGCTTCATCGTTCTCGAGACTTGGCTTATGTATTGATCACTTGCTTGCTGCTTTACAATTCCGTCGTCATCATTAATCCTCTCGTCGTCGTCATCATCGTCTATGTACAGCCGGTTCTCTCGTCATCGTCTATGATCAACGTATGTTATTGGCCTTGTCACCGTTCATCATGGTGATCATCGTTGTCATCCATGATCACCAGTATCCTCGTCGTCGTTGTCTGTGTTGATCATTTTGTATTTATAGCATGTGCTATAATAAGGTGAGTACTATTTATAATGTAAAGTTACTTCTATTCTTGGTATTTTTATTTCAGTCTTCCCGTTTATTCTTCTACCTTGACGATGTCACACCAGAGGCAGCCCTGCGTCATAATCTTCATTCATGCTGAGGGCCCCAGCTATGAACATGATTGTGTGTGGTACTGGTGTTACCTTTCTTTGAAAGGTCTTCGTTACATAGGGACACATGTTGACTTGCCGCTCGTTTCGGAAACGTAGAGCTGGCGTTGATATCGTTGTTCTTATGCTGTTCCATCCTAATGTGCCTGGAGGTTTTGTACTTCCAGGGTTCCTCTTGTTCGCAGGAGGAGGGGTGGGTGTGGGTTGTCCCTTGCCATTCAATGTGCTTCATGACTTCGTGTTGTGAAGTTTCTCTTGTTCGCAGGAGAAGGATGGTCCTTGAGTTGTCCCTTTATTATTATCATCATCAATGTGCCTGGAGGTTTCGTACTTCCAGGGTTCTTCCTGTTTGCAGGAAGAGATGGTGTGTTCTCTTTTCAATAACCATTTATGTGCTTGGAGGTTTCGTACTTCCAAGATACCCCTTCTTCGGAGGAGGTAGGTGGTTGTTCTGGGTCTGGGGGCTATCTATTGTCCACTCTAATGTGCCTTGAGACTTTGTGTTTCAAGGGTTCTCTTGTTCGCAAGGGAGGAGGGATGATTTCTTGTGTCTTCATCTTCAGTATGGTTCAACATCCGTTTTTGTAAGTACTTCTATTTCAATTCTACTTATCTAACTTTTGGCTTGTCTTATAGATTGTTGGGATAGGTGTTGGGTGTTGATAAACTTGGTGAGTGTCAGTCTGTTAATCTATTCTATTCTAATCAGTGTTTTCTATGTTTTTTTGGATGGGAGAGATTTAGAGTAGAAATGTAAGTTCAACTTTTTATTTGTTAGACAACTGATGTATTGGGATTTCAGGTTGTTCACGAAATTGTGGTTTGTGATTTACAACATTTCAGGTGATGTTTCTTTTATTTGTTCTTTATTTCTAATACTGATTCATCATTCCAAGGTCTTAGGTAAAGTAGTGTAGTTGTACATAGTATTTTTTTTCATAGTATACATTTCTTTTGGAACATGTATTCCTTGTGGCTTGAGCACCCACAAGTAGTATATGTTTCATTTTCACTTTTAATATGAAGTTAGCTCAAACTTCTTATTGAAAGTGTTTTTAATCTTCTTTTTGACTTGTATTTGGTATGTATATAATTTTTTGCTAAAATGTCGCCCTAACCCTAACCCTAAATGCCATATTTTCGCACTTGTAACTATTATATTATAATGAAATATATTTTAATATCATATTTCTTCTTTAAGCATCTCTTCGTTAAATTTAATATAAGATTCCTTTTATAGCTATTGACTGACTGATTGATTGATTGATCTTTGATTCAAATACTTCAAGATTATATCTTTCATTCTCTAACTTGTACCTCCATCATGCCTCCTCGAAAACGTTCTAAACTCTCTCTCAACAGTATTGATCTCTTTGATGGTGATCTTTCTTCTCTCGAAGAAGATGATTCTATGGAAGTTGATGGTCCTACTACTTCAAGCCATCAGACCACAACTTCTACAAATGACCACATTGTATAATATGTTTCTTTATTGTTTTCATTTAACTTACATGTTTATCTAGTATTGTTCTCTTTGTATGAATGGTGGAGATCTTATCTTTTGTGATACTTGTGATGGTGCAATCTGTAGAGATGTTTGTCTTCCCAACTTGGAAAGACAACACTTAAAGCAGAAGTTTACCTGCCCTCAATGTTGGATTAAGACTAATGGAGACTACGCTCCATATAAGGTTCATATTTTTAATTATTGATATTCCAAACCTAATCAGATATTTTTTAGCCTTTCGAAAATCTCAATCAAACTTTTCCACTCCAGTCCAATATCTTATTTCGGTCCAAGTTCTCAACTGTTAATATCGATAATACTGCCATTGTTGTTTTTCGACTTTCATCTCTTAACCCAAAATCATGTGTCTCTACTTTGGCCTATGGACATCTCCTATCCTATTTTCCAAGATCTAAAGGATCTCCTTATGGCTATTTGGAGTTAATTGAAATTAAAATCGATCTATCTGCAGATACTGCAGTTGAGAAACTCAAAAAGAGAATTGTGAAGCTTTGTACCGAACTAAAGAAGTAATTTTCTATTTTAATATTCAGAAATAAAATTATCTAACTATTTATTTAGATTCAAACATTATATTTTTTTCCTCCATATACATTCTACTCCTGATACTGGGCTTATTTGGGTTGATCCTCCTCCCAACATGGAGGCTGTTCCAATTTCTGAGGTATAGATTTTACTCTTTTTCTTTTTTCATATACTAATAATGTTCTTAGTTATTTCCAATCATTTTCCCTCCATCTTTACTTAAAATAATTCAGAAAGATGAAACAGCCCTTTTGTTTTTTATTATGTGTGGTGGTCCTTTTCTCTCGGTAAAAGATAGGGCTGACGTTCATCAACTTGTATCTCCGTAAGCATTATTTTTAATTATTATCTCCTATCTCATTATTTTACTAGATACTTTTGGCTTTCTATGGCATTTTTACAACTTGATTTTCACCCTGTCAACTGCAATCTCTTTATCCTCCGATTTCTCCAACAAACACTTATCTTGGGCAGCAAAAACCTTTTTCCCAATATTCTTTACTCTGAATTCGATCTTGGACTTGGTACGGATTGTATAATGTTGATCAAGAAAGACTCAGATGAAATTTGTTTCCTTCATTGGGGTAATAAACAATTCCGACCACTTGGCCATTACCTTCCAAACTCCTGTTCTTCTTGTCATGTTTTTAAACCATGGGTTCTTAGGAAGAATAAAGATGACAAGCCTATTACAAAATTAAAGAATATCAGCTGGGGTAAGATCTTTGTTTTTATCTTTGATATCTACTTATTTTCTATCCTAGATTTATCGCCCATTACCATATCTTGTGGTAATGCTACTTGTAATAATACTATAACATTTCATCCTATGCCAGGTTCAACTGAACTGGGTCTTATGAAAGGAAACCAGGATACAGGGATGGGAAGGATTCTTGGATTTTGGTTTTATAGGTATGAGAATTTAAGAGGAGAAACCATTGATAAAACATTTTTTACATTGTAGTTTTTTTGTTTGTTGAAAGTAGTTTTTTTAGTTTAAAAAAATGAAACAAATGTTGGTGTTTGGTTTATTACTAAGATATCTAAGATGTCTGCTTTTCTATCTCTGCTAATTTAGCTCTTAATTCCTCCAAAAGCTCATCTTTTTTTAATATTTCCTCCTTTGCTTTTTCTACTTCTTTTTTCGCCTTATCCAAATCTTTTGCCAATCCTTTTGTATCCCCCCTCCTTGCAACTACCATAGTATTAACCATTTGCCGAAACTTCTCAATAAACTCAATTGTTTCTTCCTTTCCTTCTCTTCTTAATCTTGGTGAACTATAATGTGCATCCATAAGTGCACCACTTGATGGTTGTGAAAGAATAATAGTATATGAATCAGTTTCTTGGGCAAACCGTTCTACCTAGAAAGAAAAAAAAATTTTATTATTAATAGTTTAATAAGATTATGGGATTACTTACTGATCCTATTAACTTGGGAAGTAAACGATTATATCTTTTACTTCGTTTTGTTGCATCTTGGATTAAAGGTCTTAATTCTCTTGGCCGTTTTATTTCTATCTTTTCTTAGTTTTATTATTATTCAATAATAACAAAAAAAACATACCCCATTTTTGATTTCCTTTCATTGCACCTTCTACATAGCCCAATCCATTACTATAACTTTTATTACCCCCTTTTTTACCAAATAAATTTCCTGTTCCTCCAGGAGTTGGTGTATTCATAGTTGAGACTGTTGGAGTTGATGAGTCATCCGAATCATTATCAATATCATCATAGTCTGTTGAGCCTCTTGAATCTTCAGTTCCTGGTGTTTCAGACCAGTTTCTCATTTCTCTATTAGATAACGGAGTTCTTGGAACTGGAATATATGAGGATTGTAATCCAGTTTGAGGAGTAGGAGAATCATGATGAGAGATATTATCCTCCTCTGGACTATCATCTCTCAATTCCGGACTTCCTTCCTCTTCTTGTCCATCTACTAATGCTTTTTCCAATACTTCCTATTAAAATATTAGACCTATTCATTTATAAAAGTAAAAATTCACCTGTGAAGTAAGAATCCTTCCCTTTTTTTTCCCACTACATCCACAATTCTTT
Organism: Coprinus comatus; assembly: GCA_034638255.1. Taxonomy (NCBI): domain Eukaryota; kingdom Fungi; phylum Basidiomycota; class Agaricomycetes; order Agaricales; family Agaricaceae; genus Coprinus; species Coprinus comatus. The sequence goes on from JAWPGT010000068.1 coordinate 5,209, forward strand.
TTAAGTGGTCTATTTGGGCATATATGACATGTAGGAGGACGACGGGTCTTTTTAATACCAATAGGAGTATCAAGGATCTTTTGAGTTGGACAACGTTGTCTGGAAGAAGACATGGTTGAACTTATGTAATTTGTATTACTATCTTTATACTCCATCTACTATTATGTTATATTCTCTATTCCTACCTCTATGGGCAAAAGACAAAGACAAATCTCTAATGATTTTACATCTCTTTTATTACTGGAATCTCCTCCAGAACCATTTTCTTCTTTGACTACTCTAGATAATCCTCTATCTGGTCCAAGTTCAACACCTCAGAAAAAACCACGTCATCAAAAACCTGGGTTCAAAAGAAGAAGAAAATCTATTTCTTTTAAATCCACATCTCAAGAACTTTCTAACCCTTTTGATCATCTTACAATAACTGGTATACCTACCTTTAATCTATCTTCAGAGCCTGAAGTACCAGATCAATATATACAAGATGATATATTTGGACTACCAACTCCTCAAGATACCTATGATGAATTTGTCAATGGAGTTTTAACTAAGGCAATTCCTTTCCATTGACTTACATCAAATATATATATTGTTCCAGGTTGGGATGCAAAATCATCTATTCTAAAGGTATGTATTAATACTTAAATAATACATTCTATTTCTAAACCTATAATAGGATCAATGGTTTCATTTACAAATGGATTATTCTTCAAGCCCTCCTATACCTGTTTGTTATTGTGGTCAAGGAATATCAACCAATAACTGCGTTCACACAAGATTTTTATTACAATATCCTAATAAGTTTGAAGATCCTGAAGGTTAAATTCTATTCTAAAGTTATTTTATCATAACTCAAGTTATATTTTAGATATTGACTCTGATGTTATTATTTTCCTACGAGAAAGGATTGAATTTGGATTTCTTAATCTTTTTTCAGTATCATCAAAAAAGGATCCCAATGCTGTTAAAGGTCGCACTATTACTTCTTATAAGGGTCCTGATAATGGTCTTGGAACTTGGAGTTGCAATAAAGATCCTGGAACCAAATGTACTCATATACAAAGATCAATACTCTATTTCAATGGAAATGGATTTTTCTGCATCTCAAGATCCTAATAATAGAGGTGAAAACATTTATTAAACATTTTATGATTTATTAATAAGGTTTATCTCTAGATAATCTTTCTATTCCTATTGTGGGGATTAAAGACAATAAACCCATTTCATATCAACCTATATTACCTCCTTTATCATTTCGGATTCCTACCGACAATATTGCCCTATATTCTGAAGCACCTCCTGTTACCAACCTTCCACCTCTTCTTTCCTTGAACGATTTCTCCAAATGTTCCTGTGAACAAGAATATATGAAAGTACATCCTACCTATGAGTTGGATTGTATTGTCTATACTCTTACAAAATCAATCACTACAAGAATTCAACTTCAAAAATGCCCAAGCTGTTCTAAAAGTCGTTATCAAGCAATTGGACCAGATTGTAGGGAATATGGAATCTTTAATCTCAACAACCACTCCTTATTCTCCCATGACCTTCTTGAAGACTATACTATCTCCTATGCAACCTCTGAAACTCCTTTTACCTCTTGGGTAAAAGTAGTGTCTTCAAGATATCAGAAATATCAAAGCTCTCTATCTTTTGTGGATGAAAAGACTTTTCGTTCTGCTTGGTTTGGATATGCTTCTCTTCTTTTATTAGAAGAAGATATGAAATGTCCTCAATGTAAAGATATTCCAGAGACTATAATTTGGGATGGAGTTACACTTGCCTTCAGCAAAAAAACATCTTCAACAATCTCTCCATCCTCCAACCTCTATTCATCCCAATGCTCCTATACGAAATTGCTTATATATTCGTAACCAGGCTTTTATTGAAAATTCTGATTGTAGAAAACTATTAAGATCTACATTTTCAGAACCTTTATGTCTTACTCCTCCTTCCAAAAACTTGCTTTCTGATAATGATTCTTCTGAGGATGAATCTCATACCACAATTACCAAAAATCTTCAAAAACTAATTACAAGACTTGAAAATCTCCCTATCCTTCAAGATATGCTTAATAAAGAAAACCAATCTTTGGGTTTACTTTTTAAATGATATTGCACTACAAGTGCAATATCAAAACATAATAATCAATGTCCAAAAGAAGTTGTTTCATTTTTTTACCAGGTATTTTATCAATTCTTGATTAACTGTTACCAACACTATTCTCACATTGAACAGTTAGGAAGTAATGACTCTGCTCTTCAAGTTATTAACCAACCAGCATTACTATTATTGGAAGACTTTATCAATGATCCTACCCAAAAAACAAATTTCGATCATTTGTGTTGTATCCCATCCTTATTTTGGATTCTAAACTATGAAAGAAAACAACAACCATATTGGGATAACTCTATTCTTGGGGTTTGTTCTTGGATGAACAAAAGATGTAAAGGATTGATGGAAAAGATAATTAAATATCCTTGTCCCAAGATTATAGATAATATTGAAAAAACTGAAGGTGGATGGCAAAAGGTATTTTTTTATATTATAACTACCTTATTTTTTTTACTAAATTTCTATAGAGTGGATGTAAATATAGTTTACCCCAAATTCGTTATAGACCTCAATATCCTGGTCTTAAACATGAAGCTGGAAATGAGCCAAAAGACAGAGGTGGAAAATGTAATAAATATTACAGCACTTATGGAGAATCTGGCTTAACTGGAGGAATTATGTGTGCATGGTGCACTCATTCTATTTGCTATGGATATCATTGTATTCCTTCAAGCGAGGAAGAAATGATGTATTTTCAGCAATGGTTACAAGATGGCCAAAAGCTCCCAAATATGTTATTTATGATTTTGCTTGCCAGCTTGGACCTTATTGTCGTTCAAGAGAGCCCGACTTTTTTATGGATACCCTATTTCTCATTGATAATTTTCATTCTACAGGTCATAAATCTTGTAGTGCAGCCTATTTTCTTAAAACATATTCTTCTAGCCAACCATCATTAGGAAAAATCAACTCTAGTGCAGCAGAATGTGGAAATGGAGGACTTACAAGAATTAGAAAATCGGTTAGATATATGGGGCAAGAAAGAGCAATTATATATACTGCAGTTTTTCTATCATTATGGAACAGAAGTAGAATATTGAATCTTTTGAAGTAAAATATAATCGTTTGATATTCTAATAAAGAAATATACTATATATTGTCTAGAAAACTTGAGTCTTTAGAAGAATCCTACTAAAGAAGTTATATGTTTAGTAGAATTCTGCTAAAGAATATGTGTTCTTTAGTAGGATTCTACTAAACATATGAGTTCTTTAGTAGAAATCTACTAAACATATGTGTTGTTTAGTAGAAATCTACTAAACATATGTGTTTTTTAGTAGAATCCTACTAAACATATGTGTTTTTTAGTAGAATCCTACTAAACATACAACTTCTTTAGTAGAAATCTACTAAAGAACTTATACCTTTAGTAGGATTCTACTAAAAAACACATATGTTTAGTAGAATCCTACTAAAGAACACATATTCTTTAGCAGAATTCTACTAAAGAACACGGAGGTTTAGCAGAATTCTACTACAACTTATGTTTTTTTTTTTGCATATGACAAAACTAAAGGTGTAGAAAATCATCATTAATCATGAAAAAATGTGTCATATAATAATAATGGGTATATATATACAGACATATGTACAATAAAAGGCACATACATATGTATAATGAAAGGAACATACGTATGTACCCAATTAAAACAACTAGTGGTACCTATTTGTTACCACTTTTGGGTCGTCAGCTACCTGGAAAATCGGACTCCGGTGTCGGTGGTTTCAAGGTCGATCGGCAGTTTCAAAGCGTTGGCAGGGGCGGTGGATGAAATGACATACCGGGTCGGGAGGTAACGACGTTCCCAGTGAGGTCGGCAGGGTTTGGACACGGCTATAGGTTTGGGTGTAGGTGGGGAAATAGTAGTTTCGTTTATTTCTTCTACGGGTAGTACAGCAAACCTATTAACACTAGACAATCGGGGCGTGGCCTCCACCGATTGAGTTACCGAAAATCCTGCGTATCTGTTTCCACCGACCCTTCTGACTGCCTTCCGACGTTGGCAACGTCTTTCTCTGCCAACAGGTTCATCAGCAACTCATCCTTCTCCTCCAGGGTCATGAGCCAGACATCAAAGTGTCGGGGGCACTCTGCCTTGATGTGTCCAGGCTGCTTACATCGGTAGCAGGTGGAAGGAGTCAGGTTACGAAGTTTGGACGCATCAATATCCATCGGAGTCGGGTTCCCAGGCGTCGGCATTACGTGGGCGAATGTCGGTAGGGGAATCAGGGGAGTTGGATGGGGTGGGGGTTTTGGGAAGGAGTGAAAAACGGGTCTGGGAGCTGGCGGTGGTACCAGGCGATGATTTGCCTTGAATGCAACATTGGCAAGTCGGGAAGCTTCAAAGCGGGTGGCTGCACGATACCAGCCATCGGGATCGGAGTCGGAGGGTTGGCCCAGGGTCATAGTGGCAATGGAGTCGGCCAAGTTGGTGCGAAGACCTCGACGAAACTTGACGACAGTGACCTTCCGGTCGGTGTACCCAGATGCTGAAATGAGTGCTTTGAAGGTGTCCAGGTAATCCTCCAAAGTCCGATCTTTCTGGAAGTAAGTATCCCCTTCCAATGTGATAACCGCTTCTGACTCGGCGTCGATCAGCAAGAAGCGAGCCTTGAACTGGGTTTTGAAGTCCTCCCAGTCCTCAAAAGGCAAATTCCCGACCTGTGATTCCAGCCGAAATATCTCTTCCGTCCATGTAGCAGCCCGACCGCTCCTCATGTAGGACATGGCCCAGAGCATCTTTTCCTCATCCGACTGGAATTCGCCTGAGAGTTGGATGTACAGGTTACAGGCGTTGAGGAAGGCCTGGCCTGTCTTGCGGTTGCCATCATAATTGGGTGGCGTAGCGACTCACCCTCGGAATGTCCGTGGATGTTCGGGGGGAGATGGAGGGGCTGGCGTCGCAGGGGTAGCAGGTGAAGGGGTGGTCTGAGAGGCCGAAACGAGTGTGGAGAGTTGGGCAGTGATGGTGGCAAGTACATTGGCAGTGGTGGCGGAAGTGGATTCGGTAGCTTCTACTCGCTGCCGTAGAGCATCAAGTGATGCCCGAAGCTCGTGGAAGGTGCCTTCGACGATTTCATTCCAATGTAAGAAGAGAAAAGTGACCACACCAGGGATTGAACCTGGGACCACCCAAATGTACATTGGTAGCTCTAACCACTGAGCTATATGGCCTTAGGTATTATAGGAACTGATACTGTATATATGTACCAGGGTATAGTCTTGTTTCCCAGTCACTGGCTCAAGCAGGGACGTAGGCGCTATGTGACGTAGCGTGGGAACTCAGAGGACCTAGACCTGTCAGGTGACTTGTCCTGTCATCATCTGACATCCAAGTCGGCTGGGGCGGTGCTGGATCGGTCATGGTTTAGCGAGTGAGGGATAGAGGGGTGCGTCGGTGGGAAGTCTTCTGTTGTGTCAGGAATGCTCTAGACAGTCCCCAAGGTCAGTACTTATTGTTGGTTGAGGTTAGAAGAGTTGTGGCTGGATACTCTGTTTGGAGTTTTGGACTTGTAGATTGTTTCCGCTTTCTGTGACATCACAATGTCACGTCACACGTTACTGAAGCGTCCTGCAGACACATGAAGACTCTCTAGTCTAATACAAGTGTCTGCAGTGTTTGTGTTTTATCTCAGTCATTTCTTATTGGTTTCCCTCCATTCCTTCGTCATCGTGCTCGTCTCGTCGTCCTCTACGATCCTGCGCTTACAGGTTATGGGCCCCGTGCTTTAGGACTTCAAGAAACACGTTATTTATTCACATATTCCACTCTCTACTGCTCAACACTCTTTCTACTATTTTACAACGACTTTATGGCTTTCAAAATGCGTCACTCATCCTCTGGACATCCCTCCCTTCCTCCTAAACCTTCAGCTCTACCTCAGGCCGCTTTTCCAACCACAAAATGCGATTTTTGCGGAGTTACAGGCCATTCTCAGGTTTCATGCTTTAGTTTTGAGAAGGCAAAGGCAAAAGCTCAATATCTCGCCAACCGACCGTCTGAATCACGTCAAACTTGTCATACACGTTTATCTCATATTTCGCAAACGACACCCAAAATTTGGTGCGACGAGACGAACTCCTTCATTACCGAGTTTGCTGGCAATGCAACATCTACCCTTCCTTCCTCCAGCCCTCTCCAACCTCATGCAAGTTTCCAATGGCTTTGTGACACCGGTGCTACATCTCACATGTCTCCCCACCATCACTGGTTCAGGAACTACACCCCCTCTCGCATTCCCATTCGCTTGGCTGATCATTCTGTGGTTTACTCAGCTGGCATAGGTTCTGTGGTGTTTGAGCCTATTCTGAAAGGAAAGAAGGCTAGACTGGTCGAATTTTCGAGGGTTTTACACGTTCCTGACCTAGGGAACAACCTCCTATCTTGCCTACATCTTACCCGACATAAAGGCTTCAATATCAACATCTCTTCCCATTCCATCACCTTCAGGAAGTCCAGATCTACTCTCTTTACTGCCACCATTGACTCTGACAACTGTGCTTACCTCAATGGCTCAGTTATTGCCTCTGAGGTCGCTTTTTCCACCTCTACACTCCCTCTTGACCTCTCCCTCTGGCACAGACGTTTCATTCACCACAATTACTCAGATGTGAAGAAGATGATTGCTCAAGACCTGGTTACTGGTATTTCTCTTAATTCTGATTCACTCCCTGACCCAATTTGTGAACCTTGCCTTGCTGGAAAGATGCACTCGACTTCATTCCCTCCCTCCACCCACCATACTCGATCTCCACTCGAACTCATTCATTCTGATCTCCATGGTCCTCTTCCTACACCTACTGCTCAAGGTTACAAATATTGGATTACCTTCATTGATGATGCTACTCGATTTCGGTCTGTTATATTACTCAAGGCCAAGTCTGAAGCTTTCGAAGCATTCAAATGCTACAAAGCATGGGTAGAGAACCAACTCGGGATGAAGATCAAGGCGCTTCAAGATGATAAGGGAGGTGAATATATGTCCAATGCCTTTTGCTCCTTCACTATGGGGTGTGGTATTGAACGTAGGCACTCTACCCATAATCGTCCTCAGCAAAATGGTCTCGCTGAACGTGCAAATCGAACAATGGGTGAACGTATCACCACCATGCTCTCGGAATCTGGTCTTCCTCCTTCTTTCTGGGGCGAATGTATTGCCTCTATGGTTCATGTCTGGAATCACCTTCCTACTTCCCCACTTCCTCACACCACACCATTTGAGGCCTTCTACAAGCGTAAACCTGATGTCTCTCACCTTCGAGTCTGGGGATGTACTGCCTACGTTTTCATACAAAAGGATAAGCGTACATCTCTTGAACCTCATATGGAGAAGTGTATTTTCTTGGGTTACGAACCTGGTTACAAAGGTTGGAAGTTTTATAATCCAACAACTCGAAAGGTGATCATCTCCGAAACCGCTCATTTTGACGAACGCTACTTTCCGGGTCTTTCAAAAGGGAAGACGAACAATGTTCCTGACTTCTCTCTATCCTCTATACCATCTTCCTCTTCATCATCTACTCCAACTTCGCCAACGATCTCAGGTGTTCCACTTCCCGAAGATGAGGGGGGTATTGTAGAGCATTCCACTTCACTTCCACCTCTAGTTCCTGCTGCTCCTATTCATCTTCCGGCACCTGTCCCACCTTCACCTTCACCTTCACCATCCCCACCTCACTCACCAAAACTCTCTCCACCTCCAACACCTCGCATTCAACCAGCTACACCTCCTCCTCCTCCTTCTACTCCTCCTCATCGTCAACCACCTTCTGCTCAACCACCATCCCGTAGATGAGGCTCTCGAATTCGACAACCTTCTTGGAAAGTTCGAGAGAATCTCCAACAACAAAAGCTCTATTTTGACTCTGAAGCTGAGGATAGTGACGAAGATTTCGCGTTTTCGGTATCTGATGAGAAGAATGGTTTTAAGGAAGTTGAGTTTGCTGGTAATGTGTCATCCGGTCATCCAGGATCATTCAAAGCTGCGATGAATTCCCCTGATTCACATTTGTGGAAAGAGGCGATGGACAAGGAGTACTCTACACTCGAGGCGAATGGTACTTGGGAACTTATTCCTTTACCCCATGGTGAGAAAGCTATCAAGTCTGGTTGGGTTTACAAGATTAAGGACAATCCTGATGGTTCCATCGAACGGTATAAAGCTCGTCTTGTTGCTAAAGGTTATGCTCAACGTCCTGGATATGATTATACTGAAGTCTTTGCTCCAACATTCCGTCCTGCTTCCCTCCGCCTCATTGTTGCCCTTGCCGCCAAAGAAGGTTACAAGTTACGCTCTATCGACATCTCCTCCGCCTTTACTTATGGTGACCTGGAAGAAGAGATCTATATGCGTCAACCTGAAGGTTATCATTTTGGTGACTCAAACATGGTTTTTAGGCTTCGAAAATCGCTTTACGGACTCAAACAAGCAGCTCGACAATGGAACAAGAAACTTCACTCAGTCTTCATTTCACTTGGTTACATTCGACTCCAATCTGACAGCTCTATCTACATCTACTCTAAAGGTCCAGTCAAGGTTATTGTTCCCATTTTCATTGACGATATTACTCTTGCTTCGAAGGATGACAAGGCCATGGATGATATGATCAAAGAGCTCTCTACTCACTTCAAACTTCGAGATCTCGGCTCTACCTCCTGGTTATTGGCTGTTAAGGTTGATCAAGACCCCTCTCATCGCTCCATTTCGCTTTCACAAGAGAAATATGTCAAGGAACTCCTCGAACGCTTCCAGATGTCTGACTGTCGACCTGTGAAGACCCCTCTCACTCCTGGACTCAATCTCTCCACTGTCACTGTCACTGAAGATGACAAACTCCTCATGAAAGATGTTCCCTACCTCAGCGCTGTTGGCGCTCTTCAATATCTGGCCACCATGACTCGTCCTGACATTGCCTTCGCTGTTTCTTACCTTGGGAGATTCAATCACAATCCTGGTCCTCAACATTGGGCTGCTGTCAAACATCTCTTCCGCTATCTCAAGGGTACAATGGACTATAAGCTGGTCTACAAAGGTGACATGGCTACCAAGGATCTCTTCATCACATATTCTGATGCTTCTCATGGTTCGTGTCAAGAGACTGGAAGGGCTACGGGTGGTTATGTGACTTTGGTATGTGGTGCAGCTGTTGGTTGGTCTTCAAAACGTCAGAGTTTAGTCACTCTCTCCTCCACTGAAGCTGAGTACGTTGCGGCTGTTGAAGGTGGAAAGGAGATTATGTGGATGCGCAACATTCTATCCGAGTTCGGTTATTCCTTCACTTTCCCCTCCATTCTTAACATCGACAACCAATCCGCTATTACTGTTGCTAAGAATCCTGAACACCATGGTCGTATGAAGCAATTGGATTTGTGTTATTTCTGGCTCCGTGATGCTGTTCAAAACAAAGTCATTTCCCCTCTCTTCGTTCCTACCTCTGAACAACTGGCTGACATCTTCACCAAGGCTGTTGAACCAAAGGCAGTCTCTCACTTTGTTCCTCTTCTTGGACTTTCATCATAATTCCTTCTCTTCCTTTTCTTTTATCACTTCACTCTTTTCTTTTCCATTTATTTCCTTCCTTTGTCTGGACTGGCTAGATCAAGGGGGTATGTCAGGAATGCTCTAGACAGTCCCCAAGGTCAGTACTTATTGTTGGTTGAGGTTAGAAGAGTTGTGGCTGGATACTCTGTTTGGAGTTTTGGACTTGTAGATTGTTTCCGCTTTCTGTGACATCACAATGTCACGTCACACGTTACTGAAGCGTCCTGCAGACACATGAAGACTCTCTAGTCTAATACAAGTGTCTGCAGTGTTTGTGTTTTATCTCAGTCATTTCTTATTGGTTTCCCTCCATTCCTTCGTCATCGTGCTCGTCTCGTCGTCCTCTACGATCCTGCGCTTACATGTTGTGGAGAACAGGGCTCTTCTGTCCAGCGATGCTGGCCTCTTGAAGAACTCTTTCTTCTGTAAGGGCGACTCACGTCGGTGACGAACGGCCTGACAACTAGCGAGGAATCCAAAGTTATATTTGATCGGAAACATATTACAGAGCAGATACAACATACCTAGCGAGGAATCCAAAGAGAAAGAGTTGGGGATTCACTCGCACAGGCTACACACAATATATACTACTATACAAACAGAGACGCCAGCTATTGTCCAGAGGGATGTTGTAACATGGACAATGGGAACAATGGGGGACGAGTCACGTGAGGGGGCAAGTCGTGAAAGCGCGGAGTCGGGAGGTGTTCCGATGGAAGTCGGAACATCGGAGGATCGGTCGGTAGTCGGTGTGTCGGTGTAAGGGTCGGTGAGGAAGGTCCCCTTACATAGAAAGAACTTTAGTATATAATGCAACTACTACAGGGTTTATATATGTTAATGCAATGGTCCATGCAAGAACATATTTGAGTCACATGTTCATCTAGCATAATGCCATTAGAGAATGTCATTGTAGAACTAATAATAGTTCAACATGTATTAGACTAGAGAGTCTTCATGTGTCTGCAGGACGCTTCAGCTATGTGTGACGTGACACTGTGATGTCACAAAGATCGCAAATCATGTACAAGTCCCAATCAACAGATAATGTCCAACCACAACTCACAGAAGTGCTGACCTTAGGGACTGTCTAGAGCAATCCTGACATTGACATACTTCCCGAGTCTTCCATTCCCTTCTTTCCATCTCTACACTACACATTCCAATTTTCAGTGGCTACTAACAGTATTGGCAGAATGATATAGGAATAGTTGATTACTCCAAGGGCAGTGAAAAGAAACAAGATGGCACAAGGGGTAGTTATTTTGTTAACTCAAGGCCTTTTCATGTATACTGCTTCTATGGTTTTGTGGAAGTTGATTAGGAAGTTTATGTTTAAACATGCTTTGGATGATATTGAGGGTCCTTTATCACCTTTGTTTTTGACTGGTATGTGTTCACCCGATCTTTACTCTATTCATTTTCATCTTTGGCTTTTTCGCTAATTGATTTCTATGGGGGTGAATAGGTAACATTCAACAAATCTTCAGTCAAAATGCTTGGCCTTTCCTTGAAGAAATTATCCAACAATGTACATTTACATTTTTTTTTCTATTGGCGCATTGCAATTGTTGGTTAGTTATGAAAAATTGAAATCAATGGTGTCTATAGATGGGAGTGTGTTTAAAGTTAGAGGACTTTTAGGGGTGAGTAATATATTTACTTTAACCTTCTTATGGTTATCTCTCAACTCCAAGGGGGATCTCATTTCTAACTTCTTACTATTAGGAACATTATTTATTTTTACATGATCCAAAAGCTCTACACCATATCCTTGTGAAAGATCAATATGTATATGAGGCATTGCTTACTTCTGAGCACTGAAGCACTGAGGATCAGAAGTTCACAACAAAAGCTAATTCAGGCTGGTATCCTCTGTCCGTAAGTACTGCTAGGTGATAATAAAATACACTGTGCCAGTGGCTTGGTAATCCACACAGATTATCAAGTACTAGCGAGTATTTATCCAAGCTTTACTTTACTCACGAGCATCAGGACTTTGTGCATTTCCTTTGGGCTACTTGAGCTTCCTTTTCAAGCTTATACTCCTTGTAGTACCTTGGTGAATAATGCCCCAAGGAGCTCCAAGGAAAAAATTTTCAACAAGGAAATTCAAGTTCTCCCAAGTGCCAACCAAATATACTTTGAGAATTATTATTATTAAGTAGCATCACAGTAGGGAAATCAATAAATTGACAATTGTGCAATGGGTACACGTCGTGGGGCTATATAATTAGTACTATTGAATAGGTGTCATTTGTGCGGTTCTGTAGAGCCCAAGAACGTGCCAGGAAGCCAAGATTTGAAGGTGTGACACCCTTGAGGAACATTCTGTAATTTGGACTTCACGAAATTTTGAAAATATGTGATCATGTGACAATGTGAACATGGACACATCACATACTGATGTTACTGCCTCTGTCTTCCCCCATCCCTTCCAATCCCCCTGACGAAATACTCAACCCCACACCTATGACCTTCCTACTCAACTCTTGGCTTGTGTAGCCTGGCCTACCCCCCTCCCCACCCACAACACACCAAACACAGGCCCTGTCACACTCCCCACTTCACAACCATCAGATGTCAAGACCACTAACACAATCAATTTCGCGTCATACACCACGATTTTAGGCTCGTTGGCACCGCATTGAAGAGACGAATTGATAGAGGGTAGAACGACGCGATATGGTGGGGTATTCATTGGGTAAAAGTAAGTTCTCTCATTTTTATATACTTTCAACATACATTCCCCTTTAACATACCCATATCTTCGTGTTTTTACGCGTTCTTAGGTGCTACAGAATGCTATTGATTACAGCTTTTGAATGCGAGTATTTACGCGCGACTTGGTGAAGAACTCGGTGTGCTATGATGGATTCCTTATAATTTCATGTAAGTTGATTATTTTTATCTACAATAAATTCACCTTTACTGATAATATTGTTCCGAAATCTCTTCACGTTTATTAGTAGTTTAGCTATTATATTATTACACTTGTATTAGATTAGATTCACAATACATATTTCTTTTTTTAACTCCTACTACTCTTGAAAAAATGATTAAGAATATATTATATTATATTATTTCAAAGCTTCTAAATGTGTTCCCATGTGATGCTCAAGTAGTTCCAAGCTTCCTGAAGGTAGAGGGACCTACTTGGAGTTCCTTGGGCAGGCTCCCCCAAGGCAATCCAAGGAGAAATGTGAAAATAATCATGTTACTTGAGATTTCCTTCAGACTCCTTGAACTTCCTTGGGGCCACCTTCAAGGAGGTCCAAGGAGGTCCAAGGAGTCTGAAGGAATTGCGCAAAGTCCTGATGCTCAGCGTGGGTCTCAGAGTAAAGTTTAGCGAGCCACCCACACAGTGAATAAGATAAAACAAAATGTATATGACCACATCCATGGTTCGAATCAGGAAGATGGTGCTTTTATGATGAATTATTAGAATAAAAAAATGGCTGCTGCATTTATCCTCTTTTCTAACCAAAGGATCATTGAGCGATAATGATCACTTGGAATGAGAATTCTGAATCTTGGCTCCTGTGATTGGCTTTCTCGGCGTCACGAACATATCCGGATGAAAGTTATTTTTATATAGCCTGTATGCCTGAATCCTCCGGGCACAATAGTATCGACGGGTAGAGTCGGTTTTCTATTAGTATTGATTTAGTGTATTTATAGAGAGTTGTGATAGCTGTTGACATGACTGAGACGGGTTGAGCCGACTCTCGTGCAGTGTGGCGTATGCAGACGGTATATAAAGGAGGTATGTAGTGTATATGTTAACTGTACCATTTTTTTCCTCCTTTAGGTTTGGTAAATCTCTTGTACTCATTGGCCAACATCCGGAAAGATGTCACAAGTTAGCGTCGCTGTCCTTCTAACCGGTACTTTTGCATATGTCATTAGTAAATATATGTCCAAAAACCCTTTGGATGATATACCTGGTCCTCCTTCACCATCTCTATTGTTTGGTACGTACTCATTTGTGTTCTTATCTCTGCTCTATTACTGACCTATAATACTGACGTTGACTCGGGGGCCACAGGTAATCTTGAAGAAATCGTTGGTGAGGATACCTTTCCTTTTTTAGAGAGAATCATCGGTACATGTACGTTGTTAAACTTCAAATTTTACTACGTTGCCTGGTTGAGTAGGTTGAATGTACAGACGGGGGCGTGATAAAAATTAAGGGCCTTCTTGGGGTGAGTTCATATTATAATTAACTCCGGTTCTTCTCCACCTTTAGGTTGATTTTCAATTCGGATGACCTTTCAAATACTAGGAACGACACTTGTTCTTGCACGATCCCAAGGCTTTACACCACATTCTTATCAAGGATCAGAATATATATGAAGAAGCGGGATTTTTCATTGCGTACGTCCTTGCTCTTGACTTAAGCGAGCAGGTTACACAAGTAGAAATGTAGCATGAACAGGATGGTCTTTGGAGATGGTTTACTCTCTGTTTTAGGTGATCAGCACAAGAAACAAAGGAAAATGCTTAACCCTGTCTTCTCGATCGCACATATGCGTGAAATGAGTTCGTCTTGTTTCTACAGATAATGTCTCGAAAGCTGATTCATTCTGTGTAGCCCCTATCTTCTACGAGGTCGTTAACCGAGTGTGTTGCTGTTACTGAAACCTTTCTTATCAGTATCTCAATAATGTCCATAAAACTTGCAGATGAACACTACAGTCAGTAGGCAGGTCCGAGCAGCCGGTGGTTCCATGGAAGTAGATATGATGAGCTGGATGACTCGTACTGCTCTCGAACTGATTGGAAAAAGTGGAATGGGATATTCTTTCGATGATCTTCAGGAAAACGAGAGTAATAATGATCCGTTTAGTCGGTCAGTCAAACGCTTTGGGTAAGTTCACTAATCATTTAAACCCTTGTACGTGAGCACTAGAACTCACAACTATTCTACTGCAGTACACTTGCCGCGAGTCCAGAAAACTTCATCGCTAGTCGTTATATTTACCCTCTCGCACTCAAGCTTAACATCCCAAAAATCAAACGTTGGATAGCCGATCATTTTCCATGGCAGTGGGCACAGGATGTCAAGGAGATCTCTGATATATTGCACACAGCCGCTGTTGATATATGTGAGAAGAAGAAGAAGGCTATTCGGGATGGGGATCCGGATATGGCTTACCAGAAAGATATCATTAGTATACTAAGTGAGTACTCTCGCTCTTTATTGTGGAAGGGGTTTAATTGGTGATATACGGTTTATAGTGAAAGCCAATGAAAGTGCAACAGAAGAAGATAGGATGAGCGAATCAGAAGTCCATGGGCAAGTAGCGTATGTTTTTTTCTTTTCATTCCGAGTTGTATGAGGAAATATCATCCTACTCTAAATCTTAGGACGCTGATTTTTGCAGCAATGGAGACAACTTCCTCTGCCCTCGCCCGTATACTTCATTTGCTAGCCTCTCATCCTGAAGTGCAAGAAAAACTCCACAATGAGATTATTGAAGCTAGAGATCGTGATGGTAGTAATGAACTGGACTATGACCATCTAGTTCATTTGCCATACCTAGATGCTGTTGTACGCGAGACTCTTCGTTTGTTTGTCCTCTCTCTAGATCCAAATTTCTAGTTCTGATTTTAGTGGTCTTGTAATAGACATCCTCCTTTAACGGTGGTTTTCCGAACGTGAGTTCCTTTACTCCTCCATTCTCCCTCTTATTTTTCTTAATTTTACTCCAAAACAGTGTCCGTAATGATATGGTCCTCCCTTTATCCAAGCCCATAACAAACATCAATGGGAAACACCTCACTGAGCTTTTAATACCCAATGGCACCACATTAATGCTTTCCATTTTTGGGGCCAATCGCGATAGTGTGATGTGGGGCGAGGATGCGAAGGAATGGAAACCTGAACGATGGCTGCAAGATTTACCCAAGTCAGTTGGTGATGCGAAGATGCCTGGAATTTATTCCAATCTGTGAGAGTGCTTTTAGGGAATAACAATGAATAGAACTTTATGGTTATTCAATCAATAGGATGACGTTCTTGGGCGGAAGCCGTGCTTGCATGTAAGTCCCTCTTTCCCCTCTTGTTGAAATGAGGATCATAATATGGTATCATCAGTGGCTTCAAATTCTCTCAACTTGAGATAAGTACGTGTATCCTGAACTCGCTCACAGACTTATTGACCACACGTTCATCGTTTCTCTATCAGAGGTTGTACTCTTTCTTCTTTTGAGCACTTTCAAATTGGAAGATACAGGTAAGAAAATCAAATGGAGGAATGTTGGTAGTACAACCCCGAAAGTCGAGGGAACCGGAAACCATGCCTCACTACCTATCATCCTGACTTTGTTGGAAAAGAAGTAGTAGCTCTTGTTAAGTTCCCATATTGCCTTAGCTATTTTATGCTATTTATCATGAAAGAATTACCATATCGTGATCATGTTTCAATCGTAAAGAAATTAAACCCTGATGGTAATGACTCGACAACTTGGGCCGGTCCGAGCCGCGAGAACCATCGTCGTCAATATTGCAATAGTTCTGTGCTTCCTCGGAGGGATTTAATCAAGTTACTCCTCATTCCACAATGTTCCTTGGGGCTCTCACTACTAACACCAAGTTCTGTTGGACCTTGTAAAATGCAAGTTCCACACTTACTCACTTCGTGAAGCATTCTAAAACACTATTTATATCTTTTGGAGTCTTCAATAGTCATCGATTCATCAGTCCTAGCAGTGTATAGATAGGGTCCGGTGCCCGTGGAGTCTGAGTATTAAAGACGGTTGGCTAATAAGGGCTTCTTGATTTGAGATCTATAAGATCCTAGCTCACGGCGCAGAAAAGAGGACCGGGACGTGTGCGTGCCGTTCTCTCCGTATATACACTCCCAGTTTTTTTACTACTACTGCGCGTGCTAAATAACACCTAAAGCATTTTTTTTTTTTTTTTTATAATCATTTTTACGTCCCAGAGGCGCAATCCTCATGACGGACGATCGTACATTAATACAGGACTAGCTCTACAGATAATGAAATCCATTTATAGCCCTGCGAACCTGCCCAGCTCTGTATACGGCGCGCCAAGCGCTCGCTCCCCATACAGTCCGGTACGGAAACACCGTTTGGGCAGCCATCGCCCTCCCTTCTCATCTCGATCCTTGTTTTCCCCCTACCTAAAGCATTAATTCGGTGAAAGGAGCAGAACTTTGACTCAAGATTGCCAACCTTGGACAGCTCGGCACTACACTGCAATGTCGATTTTTAGCTTCCGGGTCCGAAGACCCACCCTGCGAGCATGAATTTGGCGAAGCAAATCAACGAGTACAATATCAAAGGAAACCTGACTCAAGCTAACTGTTGGACAGCTCGGCACACACCTGATGTTGATAAAATATACGTACATCGTTATCTATTATTAGTGATGGCCCAGTCCGGGACCGAAGGCTCCTTGCCAGTAATTCGTGAATCGAGTACTTATAAGCTCACAATGTGCCTTCCCACAAGACCACTGCTTACTTCCCCATCTTCTAATTTTCCCTTTTTTCAATCAAAATAACCTTAAATATCCATCAAGTTAATCAAAATGATAGTGGGAGTTCTAGCACAAGGATCACTACTTTGCGCCACTAGCTACTTTCTCTGGAAATTGTTTAGAGGATATGTCACCAAGAATCCGCTAGATGACGTCCGCGGTCCCCCACCCACTTCTTTTTGGACAGGTTTGTGTATATCCAATTGGATGAAGGGGTGTATTGATTTTGTATCACCACAGGTAGTCTTGCTCAATTCTTCAACCATGATTCCCGACCATTCCAAGAAAAAGTTCTGGATGAATGTGAGTAACCTTGGAAAATCTAGTGTGTTCCTATATTTGACGCTCTGTGCTTGTATGTTTGACAGATGGTAGCACAATGAAATTTAGAGGCCTTCTTGGGGTAAGTGAAGTATAAACTCGGATTGTATAGTGTATTGACCAGTTGCTATGTAGCAACGCATTTTATTCCTGCATGATCCCAAAGCACTTTACCATATTTTTGTCAAAGACCAAGCCCACTATGAAGCATCACCGGGATTTGTTGCGTGAGTGATCTCCTTAGTAGACGAACCCAAATCCTCACTCTTTGACTGTAGAGCGAATAAGGTCATATTTGGTGACGGCTTGATGGCTGCTTTAGGTTCCCAGCATAAAAAGCAGAGAAAGATGCTTAACCCCGTCTTTTCTCCAGCACATTTGCGCGACTTGAGTTCGTCTACCATTTTTCCCGTGTTATATCATCCTTACCAAACATCTCAGTACCCATATTCTACGATGTAGCTGGCAGAGTAAGTCAAGAACTCTCCAAATCTAAAACTTACGAGACTAATCTTGTGGTAGATGAAAGCCACGATTATTGAGCAAGTCGCTGCTGAAGGCGGCACTAAGAATATCGACATGTTGGACTGGATGACACGTACTTCTCTCGAAATGATTGGACGAAGTGGCCTAGGATATTCTTTTGACCCACTCACTAACGAGAAAGGGGCGAGTGACTATACTCGCAATTTGAAGCGACTAGCGTGTGTATATCCCTCAATCGCCAATTTTAATAATATTCTAAAGCCTCATTATAGTCCCCTCGTGTCAACTCCAGGCGGCTTCCTCATTATACAATACGTCTTTCCAATCGCTCTCAAGCTTAATTTCCCCAGAATCAAACGATGGATTGCAAAACACTGGCCTTCCGAATTTGCAAAAGGTGTCACTGAAATTTCCGACACATTGTGCAAGAGCGCTCTAGAGATTTCTGAGAAGAATCGAAAGGCAATCCAGTCTGGTGACCCAGAAGCGACCGAAAGGAAAGATATTATCAGTATCCTGAGTAAGCTTGCAATACTCCTTTCACATGGATAAATGAATGACCATCCCTTTCATAGTGAGAGCCAATGCTAGTGTTTCCGGAGCTGATAAAATGTCGGATGAGGAGGTTCATGGTCAAATTGTGTATGTTGTCAGCTCTCTGTCCTTTCAACACATTTATCAGATCAACCCATTCTAGAACACTGGTTTTTGCAGCAATGGATACAACTTCTTCCATGCTCACCCGTATTCTCCATTGCCTAGCTCTTAATCCTGATGTTCAAGATAAGCTCCGCAAAGAGATTATCGAGGCCATAAATAACGAGGGTGGTTATGACTTGAGCCACGACCAACTCGTCGCCCTTCCCTACCTAGATGCTGTTGTTCATGAAACCCTTCGGATGTATGTATTGGTATCTCCACTATGAATCATAACGAGAGACTGATTTATTTCGTCAACCAGGTACCCTCCTTTGCCATTTGCGGACCGTATGTAAGTTATCGTTTACTCTTCAAGTTTATTGAAATAAACTAAACGATCAATAGTGCTCGGAAAGACATGGTCCTACCGCTTGCTAAACCAATAATCGATATCCATGGTAAAAAACGCACGGAGATTATTGTACCTAATGGTACAACAATTACACTCTCAATCCTTGGAGCAAATACTAACACTGAGATGTGGGGAGAAGATGCGAGGGAATGGAAACCAGAACGTTGGATTTCCGGACTCCCTAGCACTGTTGGAGAGGCAAAGTTACCCGTTGTTTATTCAAATATGTGAGCGATTTTTGAAGATATAAAAACCGAAGGAAAGGTCGGAAGCTGATTATGTTGGTTGAATCTCAATAGCATGACATTCGTTGGTGGAAATCGCGCTTGCATGTGAATTTTCTT
Source organism: Coprinus comatus (assembly GCA_034638255.1). Lineage (NCBI taxonomy): Eukaryota > Fungi > Basidiomycota > Agaricomycetes > Agaricales > Agaricaceae > Coprinus > Coprinus comatus. The sequence continues at coordinate 24,581 of JAWPGT010000068.1, forward strand.
TGCTTTGTCAATTGGAACTGAGGCTGATACCTGTACATATAGTGGATTCAAATTTTCGGAGCTCGAAATGAGTAAGTTTATTTGCATCTATCCATTTTTATCGTTAGCCCTACTAATCATCTATTATTAACAGAGGTTGTACTGTGCCTTCTTCTTAGCACATTCAAGTTCGAGGATGCGGGAGAAAAGATCGTCTGGAAGACGAGCGGTGTCGCTGCCCCAGTCATCGATGGAACTGACATCTCCGATTCGAAGTTACCCATGATCGTGTCCTTATTGAAAAAATAGTAGATATGAGGTTTGATATATGATATACCGTCTTGTACATCACATTCGCTAGTCACTATTTTAACTATTGTGCTTGTGCAAGCCTTTGATATCTCAAATTGCGAAACGAGGCGTATTTGTGATAAATATGTTTTTGCACGAAAGAGCACAAGGCACGGAAGCACCACCAATTCTACTCAAGCGCTCATACTTGAAAGTTTTTTTTGAATTCTAGCATACTATGATTCAACAAGTATACTACGTGTGTATGAAAATACTTCAATCAAACCCATTACACGAATAGACTAAAATTGGAATGACAAGAGGAAAGAAAGATCCAGCAATAAATAATCTTGGACAAGAAGTCGTCAACATACAAAAAACATTCAAGTCTTGAAGAGGAAAGTAAATAGCAAACGGAGTCAGTACATAGATGCAACTACATATCGACCTTCCAAAAAAAAAAAATTCAACAAAACATTATCCAGCTGAGAAATCTACTAGTACCAGTCATTCCAGGTTCCAACCTACGAAGCGCATTATGCACTCGAAGATCAGGTAGAATGATAGAATAATAGAAGACAAGCAAGTAAACATACAGACAAATAGACAAACAGACAACCTTGATTTCCCATTAATATATTTCAAAATTCTTCCGACCAACGACTTCGTGGAACTTGTCCAGCTTCCATTATTCTTGTCATAGTGTGTACTCTCCTATGAACTGTCGAGGGTTTTACGGTTTCTTGACTAGAGGTTTGCGATCGATGTCTTGCAGTAGTCGTGGTCGTGGTTGTGGTAGGAAGAAGTTGAACAGGAGGAAAGACGAAATCCCCAGTCAAGTGTTTCTTTACCCGATACCGTTCCCATTCTGCAATCTCTTCTGGTGATGAAGTTGAAGTTGGGGAACGCGGTGGGCGAGTTGACGTGGTGGAGTAATGGGAACCCGAAGAAGACGTATTTCGGTTCCCGTTGAAGGTTCTGATCGGTGGCGGTGGATAAGTCACAGAAGATGATGTTGGAGAATTGGGTCGAGACTGCTGAGTGTTATGACGTTCCCCTTGGAGTCCGATAATGTCGAACTCCCTAACAGTAAGTATAAGAAGTAGAACAATCGCCGAAATGCTTGAAATGATCATCTGTGGAAAGTACCCGATGGTATCTGTAACAGCGAGTCAATTGTTTATTTCTAGAAAGGCTAAATTTAACGATGGAGCGCACCGATCAATACACCTATATTTACGGAGTTAGTCTAAAATGTAAGGAAGCTGACTTCTAGTGGCTTACCATCAAACCCTGGCGCATCAGGCATACTGTTTCGCAATTGAGGAATTGTAATGAGTATGGCTCCAGAAGAAATGAGGTGTTTCAGTATTGGCTTCATGCCTGACAATCGCCTTGCCATCATCACATGCCCGACGGTAACGTGAGTAAGAATCCAGCTAACGGCGAACAGTAAAAGTGCGAAAAGTCGAGCCGAATTAGGCCTTGCGATGTGCATATCAATGTCACGGCTGGGAAGAATGATACCCTCTTCGGTCTTCGAAAAGCTATCCATGTCAACAGTTCCAATGTCAAAGCTGGACATTATATCAACTGTTATGAGTTTGTGAATGGGTATGCTGGAGTTTGAGAAGTCGGTGGCACGAAGGGTGCTAGTCAGAAAATATGTGTCGAACGGATAAAGTCGAGCCTCATGTACGTCCAGAACATGATCACTATCAAACTGAACCAGATTCTGGATACTGTTATGAGGATGTAAGCTGACAATAAAACATATTATTCAACACAAGAACCTACCTTCGACGATGACCAGTCTCCGAATTGATAGGTATAGTGGATGGGTCATATGTTGCAGCAGGATTATTATCACTGAAAGGTGGAGTCACTATTAGTACGCTAACAAAGCATCGAAATTTTTGAAGACACTTACTTATCAACAAAGATATAAAGGGGAAGGGATGGAAGGCCACAAACACTACTTCCATGGATGCCGGTTGATTCTGGTAAGACATATTCTTCACCACAAGCCATAATAGACCACCGAATGGTGACCGATGGCTCGTCCACATCCACATCAACACTTTCCCCCATCAGTACAATCTAAGCGAGGTATTAGATGTCATGTCTGATGATTAGAGCTGCTGAGATACTGAGAGTGGAACATACCCCAGGAGAATTTTTAGCGATCTCATCAAACGTAGTTTTGAAATAAGGGTCTTCAACATCTGCTCCTAAAAATGCAAATGAAATAGAGAAAATAAAGAAGATGGACGCGATGGCAGCTAGAGTGATGATGGTAGAGCCACGTAGAGGGATAACGAGGTTGGTGGGGGCGGCACGCGTAGTCTGTTTCACGGAAGAAGTATCCTCGGCCGTCAGAGGTTGTGTGTCGTTGAATGGATTAGTTGCGGGCGGTGCATGCAGTGGAGATAGATGAAAAGAGCGTAGACGATGAAATGAGTGACGAGCCCGAAGAAAGGCGGGAGTACGGAATGAGGAAGGCATATTGTCTGGGAAGAAATGAGCGCTAAACTGGCATTGGGTGTGTTTAGTGAAGTCCAGAGACGGACGGTAACGATATATATACAGCCTACATGGCTGGACTAGAAGTGACACTAGCTTCAAATCTATATTAAGTCCAAGCAATACAACCATTCTGTGAGCATATTCCCTGTGATTTTAAAGACATTTGAATTTGGAGTATGTCAACGCTGGTGCATTAGAGGTATCGGGTACAAGTCACAGTTGCAACTCAGAATCCGAGCCTGCGACCGAGGGGACAAAAGTGTCTACAGATCAAGATATTTATGTAAAGGCCGTTATATTTGTGCTAAAAATAGATCACCTCGGATGAGTATATATCTATATCAATCTCAATCGTTCAGTAGATTTTCCAGTTGTTGAATTTCATCCAAAGGGCCAAACTCATCCCCTTCCCTCCCATATAACGATAATATCTTCTTCGCATGTTCCAAAGTTATACGAACTTGTGATTTCAAAGATTCTTCTTCTATATCACTCAAGCCCGTACTCATAAACCAATTCCACCCTGTTTTGGTCAATTCTAATAGATGCAAACCTTCACCATACTGTCAATGACGGTCTCCTAAAGCACAGAATGGAAGGTCTTAGAGGGAAATAAACTGACCAGTTTGCGGGTAGTTGACCGGATAGATGAGGAGATAGAGCGCTAACAGCGTCAATCCACTGACAACGGCGGTCTCATACTCGCCTTCATGCGAAGCCTTGCTAAACTGCTCGGATATTTGTTCCATAAATGATTCATGTAGTACGCATCGCAAGTCTACAGGTAGTTTCTTCAAAGAGGGACTAGGAAGAGCTGCCCCAAGCGGCAGATTAATTCCGGTATAGTTGCGGAGCGCAGTACTAAGTGAGGGTAGTTGATCACTAGTAGGTTTTTCGAGTTGTTTCCAGCTACGCAAGATCAAGCACGAGTCGCAATCACAGGTGAAGTTATAGGTATATTGAAATGCCTGATGCCTGGCCTGTGTTAAGGCAGGATCGATATATGGCATACAGACCTATAAAACATGGTAATTAGTCATCTCAAGAGGTGAAATGTGCATTTCCTTACTTGTTCCCCGGCACTGATATCTCGAAGGGCAACGACCTCCATAACCGTAGAATGTGATGGACTAAGGATGTATCGTGGAGCAGCGTTTGGCAAGCAAGAGTGATTGAACAACCGACTGGCCAAAGGAAATACTGCATGCCCAATAGTGTTCATATGGGAATGAACGGTAAAGTTATTGTTGCTGAAGCGCGAGTACACCGATTGAGCAAAATCAGGCCGAGAAGCCAAAGATGTGGGAATGGCCCGGACAACACCTTGGTTCGCTTGTGGTGAAGGAAGTAGTGACATGAACGTAGATAGTGGGTCATCCCATTCGGATTGGGAAGCACATTGTTCCGCCAAACCCAGAGGTGTAGTCGACGCTCGTGCCAGAAAATCAGATAGTAATATGACATCCATTTTCTCATGTTGTGCCAATGTATGGAATTCGATTCGCGATTCCATCTTATTGTAAACCTTGCAGATGCGTTTGTGGTTCGATTTCCAGTGCATTAGTTGACCTAATAGGTGAGTGATTAGCGGAAGAAGAACTGACGGTGATATTCTAACATTCGGTGTTACAATAGTAGTAGGATGCGCACCCAGTACATCTATTCAGGTGATGGCCTTCAGCGGGAATACGGAAGCATGCATCACATCGCCGCCCTTTCTCTTGTTCAAGTAGAACGGATGCATATACGGGTATACTTGAGATTACTGTTCCGGCTGCGATGGAACATGAGGCACGCGCTTGCGATCGAGAAGTGGGATGTGACACAAGCTCAATTAGTCCGAAACCTCGGTTTGTGCTTGCCATAGATGAGTGTGACTAGAAAACCCATTAGATGATTGATTCTCAAATTTAAAATAGCAAACACATGGTGTCATTGTTCGGTTACGTAAGTGAGTTACAAATATACGATCAGTTTTTATTTATATTTTGCAGACATTTGAACTTCAAACGTCTGAACCACGACCACGCCTAATTTAGGAATCCCAAATAGCACCAAAAGCGGGGATTCCCCTACTCATCATGCCATACACCACCTTTTCCGTGAGTTTCTGATTTGAAATGATGCACACTGCTTCAGCGTTAAACTCTTTCACCAATCTATACGTTAACTTGACCATATCCGGCTTGCCATGGATGCGTGTATCTAAATGGAGGCATCGTTAGAACAAAGGCCAAGGTGCTTATGACTCCAAAGAACTTGCCGTAGATCACGGAATCCGGTGCAGCTCCCAGTATGGAATCCACAAGCTCGTCTCCAAACGTTTCGCGAACATTGGGTGATGTCCAAAGAAGTTTCATGGGCACCCTTTGTTCAAGAATACATGGAGCACACGGTCCAATTCCCGATCCTGTGGCAACGATGACCAAACGACGGAAGAGTGGAACAATGCGAAGCACGCCAAACGTAGGTACTCCTCGAACCCACAAAGAAGTAGGAGGTTCATCAATCTTCTTTGCTGTCCAATCTCCAGCTCGGCTTACGACTAGTGAATATCCTTTTTTCCCTGGCTCTGGGACCGTTGCAAACCCATGCCATTCAAATAGTGGATTATCTGATATCCGTGTGAAACTTCCTGCCTTGGGTGTGGCTAGCGGATGTTGGGATGTGAAGATGTGAGATGACGTCATAGCAACTGAGAAGGAAAGTAACGCACTGTAATCGAAATAAAGTCTGACGGCATGCTTAGAAAGCACTACGCTTTTCACTGGAACTTTTCGCAACCTTACCCATGGAAGTATTATAGAACCTAAATGCAAGTTAGTCAGATCAGAAGAAACATCTAGGCGACTAAACGAACATGATAAGATGACGAGCAACCAGAAGTGAGGATCGTGTACAATAACATCAGAAAGGGTATTGACTCCCTTATAATCATTCGCCAGCAAAATAAACTACAATTAGTGTTTAGTGTTAGCATAGTTCCATGTGGCTTGTTGATGAAAACAGACCTGACACCAGACCATTGACAATGCGCTCCAGCCAAGAAAACGGTGTGCCATCTCAAATTTATTATGATGCTTTGTGCGGAAGGCGGGATATGCAAGGAAGACCATGCCAAACAGAAACATTAAGATAATATAGGTCATGGTAATTGTTGGGATGGAAATCTGATAGTGTGTCAGTTGTAAACCTTCGAATACAGGCTCTACTACATACCTTATCATGTTCTAATAGTTGTTTTGTAGCTTGTCCAGTGAACAGAGTCAACCAAACGGTGCCAGAGAACGCAAATCCTGAGTGCAAGCCTCCAATGTGGTATACCCGTGCGCATACTCGTCTGATCACGAGGGGCCATCTAGCATTGTATTGTTATGGTCAATGCCTATGGAAAAGAAATTCGAGGATGAGATGACTAACGAGGGAGGAACGGAACAAAAGGTATTGAAGAATGCGTTAATGACATAGTCTTGGCGCATTAGGATGGCACAGAAAAGGTTGACAATTACAATCCCTGCAAGCTTCTGCGCATCCAGTTCGCCTTTCGCACAGACAGAGATGAATATACCCATGTTTATTATGAAAACAATCCCAAAGAGGCGGCGATAAAGTGTGAAAACGAGATGGCGGAGGTTTCTAGTGACTTTTTTCTGTTTCTTGTCAGGTATAATATCGTCTTTGTAACCTTCCCATGCAACTTCCTTCTTGGAAATGATGGATGACTCGATGGAAGTCCCTTCTATAATGGATTCGGACTTCGGCGGAGGGCTCGAGGACATACCTGTTGGTGGCGGAGACGTATTCGATGTGTTCGTGGAAGCTGTTTGAGAAGAAACCTCTGTGGTGCTATTATCGTTGTCACTGTGCATAGATTCTTCAGCCATCCACCTCAACTTTCTCTTATCAATTTTATCATTACTACATGTAAATACTTGTGATTGAGTAATTGATATCTGAGTTATGCAATACTCGAACTCACGGTGTTCTCGGAAAGTCGGGTAATTGTAGAATTTTGGACGGAATTGCGTAATAAGGTTGAACTTTTCCAACTGTAGCCAATATATCATCTGTGCTTGCTATTATTGGCGTTACAAACCCCCACAATTCACCGTCTATCAGCATTGCCACTGCAGCATTAATCCCAGGATGATTCTGGTGATGATTAGTCTTAGCCGATATAGGAAAGGTTATTTTTACTAACCTCCATGGAGTTTGCTACCCCGTCAAGTTCAACGCGGAATCCCTTCATCTCCTTCAGCACAGAATACCTATCCGTTGTTAAAAGAACTAACCTTGACTTTGACTTGATTATCAATTCGTCCAAGGACATCTAGAGCACCATGTTCATTCCAACGCCTGCAACCGTTCGTCAGCTCTCTGTTAAATCGCACCCCATACTCAACGTACCCAAGGTCGCCAGTGTTAAACATAGTTCTGATTGTTGATTAAGTGACAATCCACGTGGTAAGTGATCATATTGGTATACACTTACCCATTATTATCCACAAATGGGTCGGGTCGATAGCGTTCGGTCGACTTTTCTGGAAGGTTGAGATACCCTCGAGTCACACAAACACCGCCAGCCCACATAACTCCTGGAGCTCCAATAGGTACTGGCGCTTCGGTTTCGGGATCGAGCACATAGACATTGTTGTTGGGTGTAGGTCGTCCAATACTGAGTTCGCTGCCGGGAGAATGCAATTGCATGGTATTGACGATGGTAACCTTGGTACTTTTCAATAGACTATAACACAAAAGAGGCCATTAAACTTACTTCTGTTGGACCACAACAATTATAGAAATTAACTTGTCGAGCCCACGAGTCCGCGAGGGCTGTAATGCGATCGTTAGGATAGGGCTTCTAGAAATTGGATTTGAGAACCTACTCTTCGGGCAAGGTTCGCCGGCAACGGCAATAGTCTTAATATTCGGATAGTCGGCGGGGTTATGAGGAAGCAGCATAGAAGGTGTTGCAATGACAACGTCCACGAGCTTCATGACAGCACGCCATTCCTTTGAGGACTTTCCCCTAAGGTAAAGGGTACTCCCATTACACATACTTCCGAGGATTTCCTGAACAAAGATAGATTAGATGTGCATGTCATATTGCATTGATTAACACTTCTACCCATGCCGCCATATCGAAAGATATATTCATCAATTGGGAAACGCGAATACCCGGTGCCATACGAAGGTTCCCAGGCTCCTGGCATATCACTGTGTACAGTTTTAGTATATGCTTTGTTAAAATAATCAAGGGCGCGTACAGTTGGTAACATTGCGGTGACTGACATCTACCCCTTTGGGTGTCCCAGTAGTACCTTTAGCGTACTGGTTAGATGATGCTAGTTATTGGGACAATTGAGACTAACCACTCGTATAAATAATATATGCTCCATGATCAGGATCCACGGAAATTTCAGGTCTGAGACAGTGTCCCGAGAAACCCGCGCAAAGTACAATGTCAAGGTTAACGATATTTTTGTCCACAACCCGATGTATAAATTTAGGCAACGTCAAAACAATTTCTGATCCGGAATCCTCGAGTGCATGCTTTAGTGTGCTTTCGGAAACAATGTTACCGTCAAGTGGTATATAAGCTGCACCAGCCTTGAGAACACCAAGTATGGCAACGACCATGATAATAGAACGTTCGACAAGGACACAGATACGAGAGTCTGTCTGTACTCCCATGGAACGGAGTCGAGTGGCTAAGCAGTTAGCCTGACGATCAAGTTCCCCATAAGTGATACTTTCTTCAAAGTTGACGACGGCAGTAGCATTGGGTTGGTTGTAAGCATGATACTCGAAAGCATGGTGAACACAGTTATGAGAGATTCTTGTTGTTTCACCAATGCCGAAGCGATAAAAAAGCTCTCGGTCAGCGAGAGAAAGATGTTGGAGAAGAGGAGAGGTCGGTTGAAGGATAACCATCTTTTGGAGGGTTGAGTATTAAAAACGTTCAGTCACCTCGCTATTTAACATGAAGAGAGCCCTGCCTGTCCTGATGTATCATACAAGAGATTGGTTATGAAAATCGTTGGAGCTCGGAAAAAGCACCGTAGCATTCCCTCATCTGAGAGAAAATCAGGGCATTTGGGGTTATCAAAAGAATCAGATGCAAACAAGAAACGTCGAGGTGGTCAAGCCCAACCTGTCCGAGAGTTGGTTCAGCTTCCTGAATAGTGTAGAACTGCATGGTAATTGCGACTTACCATAAACTTGGATCATGTTACACATGACTTCCGATTACATTCGGCTCTGGTGAATTTGATGTACATGATTTATTACATGAACGGGCTCATTTTGACGCATATAGGCAATGTTTCAGTTGAAATTAATACTATGGAGAAGCACCACAGAGCCGAGGTCCTGAAGAAAAGGAATTAGCTCTCATAGATTCACATCAGTGTTCCTCGTGGATCTTTCTTACTTGTTGTGGGACCGAGTTGTATGATCACGTCTCGGTATTTAACAGGATATTTAAAACTGATGGGTGTACACAAACTACCTAAAGGAGTTTACTTTCACCCACGAGTGTGATATTCTGTTGGACATTGCCTCAGCATCCAACCCGTTATACTACCGAGGATAGTATTAAATACCAAGCTTTTAGGGCTGTGAATTTTGGAAAACCCAGAAACCCCGGAAACCCAGAAACCCCTACAAAACCTATTTGGAAACCTCTATAATAACGCTGGGGCAGCCGGGACCTGCCAGTTCGCCGGAACCACACATGAGTATCCTGTTCACAACTTCGCAGAATATGAAGTTCAGCAAGCGACCCGTTTGTAAAGAGGCTTCACTGCTGTAATTGGCGATGTCAATGGTTCAAAGAGGAGTGAATTTACTATGTAAGGCCTCTGCAACTGGTTATATCATCGATCATCGTGACTCGTGCGACGTGAATAAACTTCACGTTAAGTTTTAACAAGCAAATCTCGACACCTAATTAACATTCCTTCTAAAATTATGTTCAAGCCCCATAAGCCTATACTCTGGAGTGTCCGGATTCACCATCAGTGCCCAAGTCAACCGACTTTCCCCGACAAACATTCAAGTATTCTCAGCTTAAGTTAACTCATTGAGTCATAGGATAAACCTGTGCCTAGAAGCTCAATTCTCCATGACTATGCTGGATGCAACTCATAAGTGGAGATTGAAAGGGAAAACCTGGCCTTGGGAGTTGATGTGATCCCGGTCTGTTGAACGGAGCTGTACTCTATTAGTAAACTTTTAACAAATTATTGATTGCTGGTTTCTGAGAACCTATTTGGAAACCACGGAGGAGTTTCCAGGGTTTCCGGGGTTTCCAATTAGGTTTATCCAGGGCCTCAATATATGGCTTGGCACCGAAGTGGCGTGAAGAAGTTGATTACAGTTGAATTGCTCACAATGCATAACATCGGGAAGGGTCTGTGCACATGCATTATCAATATCATGCAAATGATACAATATGGGGTGTATTACTTAATATGGTAAATAATTCACATGTCTACTTCAACCACCTATGCAACGTACTTTGCTTCGCGTTCGTCATTTCCAAATGCCCTCGAAACTGTCTCCGATTGCGGGCAAGGTCCATATCTGAGTGATACACCACTTGATCTTGGGATATTCCGGGATGATCACCAATGTAACTTATGTAAGCGAACACTGTCATCCAGTCGTGTAGGGTAAGATTCTCGCGATTGATAGGCTTGATTGGTTTCGCTAAGGATTTTGGCCCTTGCTGTGGTGATTTCTATTCTCGGGGTCCAAAAAGGACCAAGGACTTTTATTATATTTATTTCTTTCATTTGCGACTGGGTGTCTATTTTTAAATGTTTCCCAAGAGTTTTGTTATGTTTCGCTTATGTAATCCGTTGGGTGTACATTCGAACATTTCCTTTATTCTTTCCTCAGTTTCATCGTTGCGATAACTGAGGTATGCATATTTGTTATTGTTCTCATTTTACCTTTTACTTATCATGTACAGAATAAATTTTTATTCTCCTTGATTTAGGTATTTAACAATACATAGTTTCGTCGTTGTGATAAATGAGAATAATATTTTATTCTCCGAAGATCTAACTACAAAGTCACAACATTTCAACACTTGCGAGGTTGGGTTACTGTTATGATGCCTTTTCTATGATACTTAGTAAGGTTGAGCACCAGGCTGGTTTGAGGTCGAGATTTTTGCTTAACAATGATTGGCATTGGGGAGAGTAGTATTACTGTAGGACTTGAGAGTAGTAGTGAAACTTTTTGCATATCTACTAAAAAGAGGTAAATTTTTAGAAGGTGCTTGACACATTCTAACACTTTCTCATACTACAAACTATGAATCTGATATTGCATATATTACCAAAAAGGTTATGCATTATAAGTGATTCAACTGTATATATGATGCAAATTGCACAACATTATTGGCATGAAGAGCATAATATTTTTTCAAGATGGAAACGTGTAGCAGGATGAAGGAACTTTTTTTCTATCTGAATCTTTGACGCTCAATGATTGACTTTTGCCTTGCATCTCGTGAAACACGCCTGTCCATATGATGAGTAATGATTTACTACAAGGTATCAACGATTTATATGCGCACCAATAGTATTCCATCACGTCGTTCTGACCCAGCTTTTGCAAGAAGTTCTCATCATGGGTGATAATAATGAGTTGGAAGTTGGAATGAGTTCGACGTTCGTTGATAATACTACACCAAGATGTCAGAAAAATCGCGCAAGGTTCTAGGCTCACTCACTCAATGAGACTGGCCGCAAGGGCATCTATGTTTTCTGTATCCAAAGCGTTGGTAGGCTCATCCAAAGCCAAGATACCACAATTCTGTCCAAAAGAATCCGAAAGGGCCAGGCGAATGATAATGGAAGCAAGCATCTTCTGACCAGCCGAACAGCGTCCGCGCATATCCATCTCAACTTGATCTTTACTCATAACAACCTGGTCCGCCCTTGTCAGAGGTTATTGTCATTTTTAAGGAAAAAAAATCACACACTCGGTAATTATAGGAGCGTTTGTTTGCGGCTCCTTCCACATCCGACTTGATCATTATTCCATCGATATCTGAACCAGGTTCAACGATTTTTGTATAAATCCGTACATCTGGAAAACTCACCTGTGCCTTGATATGTCTTATTCCAAAGATGTTTCATTATGTCATTCACCTCTTCCATCTTGAGAGTATGATATTTCATGATTGCACTTCCCAGAGGTGTTAGCAACGATCTCCGAGCTATCGAGTAGTACGAGTAGTACATACTTGTCTAGTGCCTTGGCATATTTTTCAAGATCGTTATTCGCCATATCAGATACCTAACTTAACATTAGCAAAAGTTGTGAGTAAAGAGTGTGGCAAGACTGACCTTAACTTTAATTAGTTGGTCAGTGTATCGCTTGTTGACATCCTTGAAATTCTTCTTCAGGTCAATTTCAATCTCTTCAACGTTGTTCAACAACGTGTTGAGTTCTCCTTGAAGACGTCCGCACTACGAGTAAGATAAACAAGGAGTATAGTGGCAAAGGGAGGAAACAATAGAATCAGCAACCAAACACAATATACACACAACCTATATCATACTTCAGTTTGTAAGTTACTTTCTTTTTCCTTCGCCAGTGGATACTTCTCATCGAAGTTCCTACGAGCTTTCGCCATTTCTTCCATGTTGTATGTACCAATCTCTTCTTGGACCTTACTAATTTCTTTGATAAGTCTTCGCCCGCGTATGTTATCCCGGAGATTGGCCACAGAGGCACCGCTTTCGTTGATTTCTCGTTGGATATCGGAGATCACATTACGAATAGTTTCCAGGTTCTTATTCCCCTCTTGGATATCTACGTCAAGTTGTTGTACTCTCTCGTTTATGTTTTCGAGTTGGCGATCTCGGCGTTCTTTGATGTACCGTTCGACTGCCCTATGAATATGACTCAATTTATTGATACTGGTATTGAATTCTTGAATTTGTTGTTGTACTTGAGCAGCCTTTCGATCAGATTCATTTTGCGCGTCTTGGAATGTGGCTTTCAAGGCTTCTATGGGAGCCTCTCCTTCGCCAATCTGGACTTCAAGAACCTATACCGAACACATTTCAGTAATTATCCACAATGTGGAGATAAGCTATGTTTTACTTTGATTTGTTCCGTGAATGAAGCGATGTCATCGCGCATCTTAGTTAGAGTCTCTTTCTGGGCCTCTTGATCATGCAATCTATTCAACAGACTGAGTTCTTCTTTCTCCATTGAATGCATGCCATCCTCGAGACCGCGAATAGCTAGGGTCTGGCGTTCTTTTTCCCCAGTAATATTTTTCCTCTCGCGTTCCGCTGTTCGCCTAGATGAACATAAGTCATGCGGAATATACAAGGAAGCATAAACTTGAACTTACAGAACGCCCGCGAGCTCATCAAGCTCCTTCTGTACGTCATCGGTTGTCTTTGTTGTACCCGATGTTTTAAGCTCATTCTCAATGTAAGAGGCATCTTGCCGAGCCTTTTCTGCGTCTTTCTGTAGTCGAGCCACTGCTAAAGCTTGTTGTTTGATATTTGTAATCTCGCGAAGTATGTCTTTGATTTCATCAAGCTTTTCTTGTTCCTACGACAATGGCTTTCAGTATATGAATAATCCAAAATGGATACGTGAACATACCTCATCTTCACGCATCCTCATTTCCGGTATCTGCCGTTCCAACTCTTTAATTTTTGCTTCTAGAGCGGGAATTTCTTGCGTCTGCATTGCCTTTCTCTTCGCATCAGCAGGTCGAAGCTTCTGCAGCCTTTCCATGGTTTCCTCCCATAATGATAGTGTCTCCTTGCTATCTGCAATATCGATGTTCTCGCCTCCTTCGATCAGTGCTTTGAGCTAAAACATTTATTGATGAAAATATAAATATAATAGGAGGAAGTGTTAGACAAACATACAGTCTTTTCCATGATCACAGTCTCACGTTCATCCAGATGTCTACTGCATGCCTGGCACTTTTTCTGAACCTTACTCAACTTGATGAAATTCTCGTAAACCTCATTGGCTTGACCAAGAAGTACGTCACGTCGTCGTATTTCAATTTCCTCAGCAGCAGCTTTCAGTGCTCCGTCATACGATAGACTCGGATCATCCAGATCAATCAATGCTGCATTGATTTCCTTATTTATTGCTACCGCAAACCATTTTAGTTTCCAAAAATCATTAAGATGTAATTGGATACTGACGAACCTTCGACTTCCTTAACTTTAGATTGCTTCTCACGAGCGAGATCATCCTTGCTTTTGGTCGCATTTTGGATTTCTGCTCGAATGTTGGCGACAGCGGTATTAATAGTGGAACGTTCTTTTTCTTTCTGGCTATTGTTTATGGAATAAGGAATCTTAGGCAAGAATAACGAGCTTGGGATGCTACCATACCTAAGCAATTCCTCAAGTTCTTCTTCTGGATTTTCCGAGGATAGATCCTTTGAAGCAAACCTGTGGTATTTCTCATTGATCAAGATCAAACTGTAACAACTTTTTGAGTATAGACCAACTAGGTAGAGATAAAACATACGCATTAGTTGCCTCCTGAGTCTTACTTCGTGTTTCCGCACGTTTCACGTCTAGCCTTGCACGGGAATCTGCTTGAGTACTCAATGACCGTAGCTCCATGTTAAGCTCTTCTCGCTTATCCTCTAGACGTTTTGCGGCCTCTATCTTCTCGTTGATTCGAGGTTCGAACCTGGCCTCAGTAAATTCCTTTTGCATTTTTGATAGCCTTGATTTCTTTTCTTCCATGTCACCTCGAAGCAACGATAGCTCGGATTTGATGGAATGTTCATCCTCAAGCTGCCTTTCGGTCTTTTTGATCGTACTTTGACAAGTAGCCTAAAATAGTATTAGACAGGGAGAGAGATGTGTTTATGAGCACATACAATTTGGTTCTGGAAGTTCGTTTTTTGCAAGCGTTTGTTACCCAAATCTCTTTCCATCTCAAGAATCTTCTGTTGATGAGCATTGGATTTTTCGCGTAATTCCGCCTTATATATTTTGAGTAAAGTTTTATAATACGATAGATTGTTAAATACCTGTATTTTCTCCAGACCAGACATCTGTTTACGTCTGAGGTCTTCGATACGCGATAAAAACTCGTGTGCCTTTTCACGTTCCAGGGGTGAATAATTATAACCTTTAATCTTATGCGTTTCGCTAATCTCGTGAATGAGTTGTTCCCTCTCTCTGACTTGTAAACGATGAGCCTAGATAGCATAGTATTAGAAATTGACCACCATTTGTATACATGTTAACCAACCTCAGCTTCTCCAAGTAGTTTACCCTGTTGAGTAATACTGTCTGTATGATCCTTTCTGAAAACGGCTATTTGATCCTCAAGGTCCTCCTTTTGACCGATTTGCGTTTGAAGTTTTTGTTTTTGCTGCGATATGTGTTCATCAAAGTTGTTCAACCGAGTGCTAAGCTCCTCGTCCGAGCCTGCCAAACAATGAGCTACTGTACATTTCTCCTTTCAAAACTACACACCTGTTAGCTCTTGTAAATTTAATTTCAATTCTTTGTAATCATTCTGCAAGCGCGCCTTTTCAGCTTGAAGTTTATCGACTAACAAATAAGTCTCGCGGAATGTAGTTGCTTTTTGTAGGAAATCAATATTGGCCTTAGCCTGCATATCATGTTGTTCCTTTGTCTTTTCATATTCTGTTTCTTTTGCGGCAATCTTGGTTCGGGTATCCGCAATACGTTGTTTGAGCTCATCTGAACGTTGTTTCTCTGATTTTAGTCCTGACAGTCCTGCCTGTTCTGCCTTGAGATCCGCAAGTCGATCTTTGCGTAATCCTTTAATAGAATCTAACGCCTTCGTGTATCTACAACGAAATTGTCAAGCTTAGTACGTGGGGGGAAGTACAACATGACTACTAACCGAGTTGCCTCAAAGATCTCATCAAACTTTTTCTTAAGATAAGATGGTTCTGAGAATGGCCAATAAGAATCCTCTTGATGGCAGAATATAACATTTTCGAGGACAGCTTTGGATACACCAAGTAATTGAGGAATTTCAACATCCATTTCAGCGCATTTAGTAGATATTGTTGTGCGCTTGGATCAAACACTTGAGTATATGCGTCCCCTTTAATGCTGTCCAGATAAAACCTCACCTTTCCACTCTTCTCTGAACCATCCGCCAACGATAAGATACCTTCCAAAGTTTTCATCGTCATAGTAGTCTTCTTTGCTGTTAAGCTCAGATTTCTAACAGCCAACATTCGAGTATTATTTGCTGCATAGAACCTCAATTTCACTTGAGCCTTGACTTCTTTCTCGTTAGCCATTTTTGGATCATGAATAAAAGCTCCCCCTCGAGTATTGGGTGGTTGATCGCCAGTAGTAGCATATTTGAGGCATTCAATAATGGTAGTCTTCCCACTACCATTATGTCCGACAATAACGGTAACAGGGGAAAAGAACTCGATGACTGCAATTTGTTTGTCGTCGAAAGAACGAATGCCACGAATGGCCAATTTGTCAAGGTGGGCCATAACCTTTAGCTGGCTGCTTAAACAACTTAATGAGGAGACGACGCGAATCCCATCACGAATGTGTGACTCGTTCGTCATGTCACGTGCTTTGGTGTACTCTATGAATCACTTGGCCTCTATTCTTTCCAAGTCCCAACGCCGAAGCCATGGCTGCGAATAATAAACCAAATAAGCTGGCATTCTTGTCAATGCCGGCTCCAGCGTCCTATGTCGCTGGTTTGGGTAGAGGGTACGTGTTCAGTTTTGGAGTATATGAATGTATTCTAACTTTTTCACAGTGCCTCTGGCTTTACTACTCGTTCTGATATTGGTCCCGCCCGAGAGGGACCTTCAGAAGAAGTAATAGCGTGGGTATTATTTTACTCCCGAAACTTTTCTGTACTTATTCCCTCTTTAGTGAGGCCCGAGCTCGACGAGGCGAAGATGAAGAATATAATCCTGACCAATTCCAAGATCCAGACAATGAATTTGGTCTTTTTGCCGGAATGGCATACGAGCAAGATGATGAAGAAGCCGACAAAATTTACGAACAAGTAGATAGTGCTATGGATTCAAGACGTAAGGCGCGGAGGTGTGTGATCTGGTTAGTCTTGTCATTTCCTCCATGATTAGACTGATAGCGTTTTTGGTTTTTTGTAATCCTTTCTTTACTATAGAGAAGCTTTGGAACAAGCCGAACTAGCAAAACATCGAGCCGAACGACCTAAAATTCAGCAGCAGTTTGCAGATTTGAAACGTGGTTTGGCTGCTGTATCTGATACAGAGTGGGAGAATATTCCGGAGGTCGGAAACCTGACAAGGAAAAAGAGAAGAAAAGAAGAACGATCATATGTTGTTCCAGACAGTGTGATCGTAGGTGATAGGGCGAAGGGCGAGTATGAGAGTGCACTGGATTCAAAGCAGCAAGAGGTCTGTTTATTTTTTGCGTTTGGAAATGGATGTGTCGCTGACAAAGTTTGTTCTAAGATGGGCGGTTTTGTCACGCCAGCAGAATCTGGAACTCTGACTAACTTTGTTGAAATCGGTCAAGCTCGTGACAAAATTCTATCTCTCAAACTCGACCAGGTTAGTTGTTCGTCAGGTAGGATCAAAAGCTGAAGTTCCTCAACACTATTTCATACAGATATCTGGTACTGCCGCGTCTTCCGGAACCGCAACGTCAGTTGATCCCAAGGGTTACCTTACATCTCTTGACAGTGTAATTATCAAGTCTGATGCAGAAATTGGCGATATCAAGCGTGCTCGAATGCTTTTCGATTCTCTCGTCAAATCAAATCCCAAGCATGCACCTGGCTGGATTGCAGCAGCCTGTCTCGAGGAACACGCCGGACGTATGGTGGCAGCCCGTAAGATTATAAAAGCCGGCTGTGAAAATTGTCCCAAGAGCGAAGATGTATGGTTAGAAGCTGCTAGACTCCACGTGAGTGTTATTTTTTCCGTGATGGAGAAGATGTTCTCACTAAAACGGAGGCTTTTAGAATAACAATGACGCTAAAGTTGTCCTGGCTAATGCAGTTCAACACGTCGGTCAAAGTGTCAAAATTTGGCTGGCTGCTGCGGATCTAGAGCAGGATCCGAAAGCAAAGAAGCGCGTCCTTCGAAAAGGTAGAATTCGAGTTCACCTATTCTCATGTGTTATATTTCGGTCTCATGATCCTTATTCTCTAGCTCTTGAACATATCCCGAATTCCGTACGACTTTGGAAAGAGACTGTAAATTTAGAAGAGTCGGCAACCGATGCCAAGATACTTCTCGCACGAGCAGTTGAAGTGATACCGATGTCAGTTGAGCTCTGGCTTGCACTTGCCCGTCTTGAAACTCCCGATCGTGCCAAAGCAGTTCTCAATAAAGCCCGAAAAGCTGTTCCCACTAGTCACGAAATTTGGATTGCCGCAGGTCGACTTCTTGAACAAGAAGCTACATCCCACCCGGAGAAATCTGAAGAACAAAAAGCAAAAGAACTCGAAGTGGTGGATCGTACCATTGAGTTGGCTGTTCGAGAACTTCGTAAACACCAAGTATTGTTAACACGAGATCAATGGTTGAAGGAGGCGGAAAAGTGTGAGAGTCAAGGAAGTCCAAGAACATGTGAAGCTATTGTGAAAGCCACTGTGGCTATGGAAGTTGAGGAAGAGGATAGGTTAGATACGTGGGTTTCAGATGCGGAGAGTGCGGAGAGTCGTGGGATGGTAGGTACTGCTAGGGCAATTCTAGCCTATGCTTTGAAAGTATTCCCGGACAGACGTAGTTTATGGAGAAGAGCGGCGGAGTTGGAGAAAGCTCATGGAAACAGGTATGCGAATTTTCTCCCTTTTTAAATTCAAGCTTACACATTTTTGTTTTAGGGAGAGTTTGGACGCGATCCTTGCTCAGGCCGTCAAACATTGCCCTCAAGCGGAGGTATTATGGCTTATGGCTGCAAAGGAAAAATGGTTGGCTGGAGATGTACCAGCTGCTCGAGAAGTTTTGGAACGCGCGTTCAATGTCAATCCTGAGAGTGAAGAAATTTGGTTGGCAGCCGTCAAACTTGAGTCAGAGAATGGAAATATGGATGTTGCGAAACAACTATTACAACGCGCTAGGGACGTTGCCGATACTGATAGGGTATGTTTCTTCTGTGATTCACCACTAGAAACCACTTGACCAATGGCGTTTATTTTTAGATTTGGATGAAATCAGCAGTGTTTGAAAGACAGCTTGGTCAGCCTGATAGTGCATTAACGACATTAGAAACTGCGCTCAAACGATTCCCCAAGTTCCCAAAGCTCTACATGATTCAAGGACAAATCCATCAAAGCAGAAAGAACTTTTCCGCCGCACGCGCTTCATATTCTGCTGGTCTAAAAGCATGTCCTAAAGACATTACTCTATGGATTCTTGCAAGTCGGTTAGAAGAAGCAGATAACAAGAGTATCAAAGCTCGATCACTTTTAGAAAAAGCACGTTTGGTTAATCCAGCAAATGAAGAACTTTGGGCTGAATCTGTTGGAGTTGAAGAACGATCTGGAGGTTCGATTCAGGCCAAAGCAATGCTTGCTCGTGGACTTCAAGAATGTCCTACTTCAGGTCTCTTATGGTCTACGGCCATTTGGGCGGAACCAAGACCAGTAAGAAAAACTCGTTCAGTAGACGCTTTGAAGAAATCTGCAGACAATCCGATTATCATATGTACTGTTGCAAGATTGTTTTGGGCGGAAAGAAAAATTGAGAAAGCGAGGCAGTTGTTTGGTAGAGCTACGGCTACCGCACCGGATTTAGGAGATTCCTGGGGTTGGTGGTTGAAATTTGAAAGACAACATGGAACGGAAGAACATAGAGAAGATGTGAGATTGAAAGCTTTGGCTGCGGATCCACATCATTCTATGGTTTGGCAGAGTGTGGCTAAGAATGATAAGAATAGGGGGAAGAGTGTTAAAGAGATTTTGGAGATTGTGGCGGATACGTTGCAATGAGATTTTTTTTTCAAAATTTTATATTTTACATACTTTGTTATACCATTTCTTTCTTTCTTCGTGTTGCTGTGTTTTAATTGTATGGCTAGTATACTTAGTTGTGAATGTTAGCATTGGACTAATGATGTTCATAGTAATTTTCTGTTAGTCTTGAGTCAAAATTTGAAGGGCGAATAGAAGAAATTAGCATATATCTATAACAAACACCTTATTGGCATGCCACCTATGACTACCGACTTGCTTGGCGAAGAGATGTTCACTATCCAAGAGATTTCTTAATGGAAGGGAAGCACGCAGTGCACAGCCACACATTGATTGAGGGCACGTGTACACTTATGACCACGTCGAAAGGTAGTGGCCAAAACAGCGGTTGAATTGTAGCCATTATGTCCGCCATTACTCGAAACCTTCCTCCGTTTGTTAAAGATCTCGGTGTCGCTGTAATTGGAAAGGTGAATATCTACCGTTAAAATCTCTTGGTGAATTTCAAATACTGATCATAAACGTCGAAAAAAAAAATAGAAATGTTATGTGTCTCTTGTTGAAAACCTCAATATTGGAGATGTTGAGTGTCTGAGGTATGCTATTTCGAAAGGATTGGGACTGGGTATTGTTGCTGGTGGATCTGTTATGAAAGTTCCTCAAATGTTACTTAGTATGTTCTCTTTTCCTATCCATTCCAAAACGTCGCTGACCAGTAAATAATAGTCTTAAACGCCAATTCAGCCGAAGGACTATCATTAACAGCCTATATTCTCGAAACACTCTCTTACGCCATCACACTCTCCTACTCTGTCAAAAACAACTTCCCATTCTCTACTTATGGAGAAAATCTTTTCTTGACATTACAAGATATAATCATCACACTCCTTATCATTAATTACAGCAAATCCTCGTCAAATAAACCAGGAAAACTCATAACCGCATTATTAGCAACATTCGGAACAGCATATACTCTCAACAAACTCCCATTAAACACATTATCACTCGTCCAAGCATCTACACTTCCACTTTCTTTATTCAGCAAAGTTCCTCAAATCATTCAAAACCAAAAGGCCGGAAGTACAGGACAACTTAGTGCTATTGCTGTTATTGCACAAGTTTTGGGATGTGTAGCGAGGCTGTTTACTACGGCTACGGAGGTTAAGGATTCGATTGTAGCTGCTGGGTTTGGACTTGCGTTGTTGTTGAATTTGGTACTTGGAACTCAGTTGTGGATGTTTTGGGGCAAATCTACAGCTACAGCTGTACCGGAGAAGAAGGTTAAGACCTCTCCTATTACTGTTGTTGCTCCTACTCCTACCACCCCAGCACGAGCTGTACAAGAGGAAAAGGTGGAAGCAACAGGAAAGACAAGCGCTTACGCAGAATTGTCGGATTCACCACAACCCACGCGCAGGTTTGGTACACCTCCCCCACGTAGCTTCTCTCCCGCAACTGGGCAGGTAAAGTGGTCTAGAAAGATAGCGGACTAAGTTTCTTTTACATAGTACATTGGTACATAGATATTTAATTGTTGGAATATAATAATTTATTGATATTGATGACGCGTGACTGACCTTTGAGCGCATCACGCGCATTTTTTGGGAAAACCCCTCTTGAGGACTTGGCACCCAACCATGCTTTCCACTATTACACGCGCCCTTCGACAACAAACATTCCAATGTCGACGAACGTTCGCCCAAGTCGTTAATGCCACAGCTTCTAGTTCTGGCTCGGAAGCACACGTATCCGTACCAAGTGTTAAGTCTGTGGATTGGAGAAAGGGAAGGATACCGGCGAGAGAGGACCATGGGTTGTATGCTTTCTTTAGACGTAAACAACCTAAGGATGGAGAGGTTTTGGAAGGGGATGCTAGGTTTGAAGTTTTGGAGGTTCCGAATGAGATGAATACCATGACCGGTACGTTTTTTCTGGTGGATCTATATGATGGATTTTTGACTTTGACGTGTTTAAGGACGTGGTTGGAGAGCTTCTGAATTGATGTTGAAGAGCTTCAAAGACCTGCATGTGCTGTGGTATGTTCTCCTACGTGAACGTAACGTTCTTGCAACGCAGAAGGAGGAGACGAGGAGAATGGGTGTTACGAATAGGGCATACCAGACCAACATGACAAAATTATATCATGTATGTTCTTATTCACCATGGTTGGATACTTGCTAATGTTATTCTGTGAAAAATAGGTTCGTAAATCGATGGCTAGAATTAAGCAAGTCATCAATGAACGTCGTCTTGCTTACGAAGAAGCATTCCAAATTGCTCAAACTGAACAAGACAAAGCCATCAATGAAAAGGTGCTTGTTCACCTCAAGAAGGAACATAAAATTAGGAGTCGTCGCGCTATTCGAGCATACAAGCTTAAGAAAGCAAACGACGCAATCCAGGAGGCCAAGATTGCAAAAGACCAACGTACACCCCAAGAAGCTGCTGTAGACTCTGCTGCCGCTGGTTTATTCGGAACTTCACCACCACAGTAATTTAATTAGATATAATATATATTTTTCTCATTTCTGAGAACCTTTCTTCCATTGTTCCTCCCAATCAATCATATCCTTCGTCACGAAACAATCTTTTACTCCAGGATCTTCGTACGTGTCTAGTTGACGACGTCCTGTTCGAAGAAGATGTTCTATGGTACTTATGTCCCGCTTTGAGATTGTTGTAGCATTTCTGTGGAATGAGTATCGGACGAAGAGGTGGAATTTATGTTGGGTAGCTTCGGGTTTTGTTTTTACCATTCGGATGGCTCTGTATCTATAGTGTGCATATAGTTGGTTTAATGGTGGTAAGTTTAAGACTAACCTTCTGTACAGCGCGAGGACATCTCGTTGGAGACCCGACCTCCGCATTATTGAGTTGAATATATGCGTAATAATAACATTTACGTCGGTTGATTCCGATACATTGATTGGATCAAAGGCTGTAACCAAATAATGAGCGTCATTCATTTCGTTTTCAACAAAATATCTTCTACCCTCCTACGCCACCACCAAAACAAGTCCAGCTATGAGGCTGGCTTCAAATAAGCCACGCGTAACGAAATTCCAATGGAATAACGCGTTTAGGTCTCTAAGGCGCGCATATGCTACTCCCATAACCAGCTCGGCGACTTCAACTTCGACTTCTAATACAACCACAACGGATACTAAAGGACTCTCGGATCCTATTGCTTATTGTTCGGATTTAGTCCGGAAACAGGATTATGAGTCTTTTCTTGTATCACAATTTTGGCCTAAAGAGTTGAGAGGGTCGTATTCGGCAATTAAAGCATTCTCGGTACGTCTCTTTCTCCTCTTTTTTATATACTTATTTTAGGTGTACTTACGACTTTATACTTCTAGGTGGAATTGGCTACCGTTCAAGATCACGTTTCGAATACCATGATTGGGAAAATGAGAATGCAATTTTGGAGAGATGCGATTAAGGACATATCTAATGTAATTCCAACCTTCATGTTATGTACAATTAACATATTTTGCTCATTGTGTTTCTGTTTCTGCAATATAGGGTAAACCACCCAGACATCCTATTGCTCTTGGATTACACGAAGCTTTTCAAAAAGCTAATCTCCAACCATACCATTTCAAACGA
Organism: Coprinus comatus; assembly: GCA_034638255.1. Lineage (NCBI taxonomy): Eukaryota > Fungi > Basidiomycota > Agaricomycetes > Agaricales > Agaricaceae > Coprinus > Coprinus comatus. Next base: position 47,933 of record JAWPGT010000068.1, read on the forward strand.
ATCATAGATGCTAGGGTTCGTCTTTCATCTCTCTCCTTTGTAATTTCTCATTCCAACTTTTTTTCTAAAACAAAAAACAAAATAGGACGCAGAACTCGAACACCAATCTTACCAAACAATCGACCACCTAACAGCCCATGCCGAAAGCACCTCCAGCACTCTTCTCTACCTCCTCCTATCCCTCTTAAACCTCTCATCCTCTCACGCATTATCTCATGCCTCGTCTCATCTAGGCACAGCACAAACAATAACAACACTTCTTCGAGCCTTACCATACCATTCAAAATCCGGTCGAATGGTAATACCTGCTGAAATTACATCAAAATATGGTGTTAGTCAAGAAGATGTTTTTAGAAATGGTCCAAATGCGAAAGGGATTGAAGATGCTGTGTTTGAGTTTGCTACTTTGGCTAATGATCATTTGATTACGGCTCGTTCGATGTTGAAAGAGGAAGGATTTGGAGGGAAAGTTCCTGGTGTTGCTTTACCTATATTTCTGGCTGGGGTGTGTTCTTTTTTTCTTTTTCTTTTTTTCCTTCTACGTTGACATGACATATTGATTTCTTTTTTTCTCCCCGTAATAATAGGTCCCCGTGACGAATTTTTTGGGAAGATTGGAAAAAGCCAATTTCAATGCGTTTGATCCAAAACTTCAACTTCGAGATTGGAAATTACCTTGGCAGATATATAAGAATTATTATCAACGCAATTTATAGAACACTTTCCGTCTATCTTTCACAACACTTTTTTTATTTCGACATTCATTGTTCGTTATTCATTAACCATTAACATCCTCCACTGTTCAACCTTCATCTCGTATATAAAAGAAAGAAAGAAGAAAAATAGCACGAGTGAGAAGAAGAAGCAAGAAGCAAGAGAAAAACTTAGAACACATAACGATAAGTCAAAGCTCTATCACCCAACTTCTGCTTCTCTTCAACACTCAACACAACTTCTCCCTTCTCTCAACCAAAATCTCCTCTCTCCGTTTATTCTCTTTAGACATCCACCACCAAAGATAAGTAGCTACTAATGTTGAGAAAATCAGGTAACCAATAGCTATAATATGTGGTGTACGGAATCGATGGGCATTTAGACTTGGTCGATATATTAAAACACTGGAAAGCGCGTTGAATGATAAAGAGTTTTTTTTCTAGATCAGTTGGTTAGGTTAAAGATTTAAAGACGTACCCTGCAATAGCACCGATATCACCTATCGTTATTTGCATTGCTACTGCAATTGCACGTTTTGTTTGAGCAGAGACGTTTTCACCTGGCCAACTACAAGTTATAAGTCAGTCATATTACCAGTGGATAGTATATGACAATAACGCACCTCAAGAGAAGAGCATTACCGGTATAGATACCTACAGCAGCAAAATGTACACCAACATATTGTGCACCTGCTGTTTTTGTCATTAATAGAATGATATATCCTATATTAATTTTGCATTTCCGATTAATCAGTCGCATCGTAGTGTATGTACAGTACGTACCAATAATACCGACTCCAGTGGAGATAATTATGAATATTGCTCTTTTATTGTATTTTGAAGAAAGCCAAACTGTGAACCAGATTGATAAACTTGCGAGAGTGTTTGGTGGAACCGTTAATCTATTCATGTGGTGTCGTCACTCAGTTAAATATAATATAGGAAAAAAAAGAAAAGAGAACTGACAATTGAGCTTGCCAACTAGCGAATCCAAGCCCTTGAATAATTGAAGGCTAAAAAAAAAACAGTACATAAAAAACGAGGTTAATGAATGACTTTGGAACTTGAGAAGGAGGAAGAAAATAAATGGAGGAGATGTAGACTTACGAGGAATAAACTTAAAGAATATAAAATAAATGCAAATCCATGGAATATAAAAGCATAAGCCCAGACCAAATGATCTTGTAGAGCCTGTTTAACATATGTCCATTCGAATTTTTCAATTAAACCTGCATCTGAATCGGCATTTAAACGTGTTAAAAGTCGTTTCCTTTCTGATTCCGTCAACTGATTTAATTATAGCACAGTAGTAGGATTTAGATGTTTAATGTTTAACTTTCGGAAAGGATGAGAACCGGAAAATTGACGTACAAATGTGGCTTTATGTGCGTGGGGAGGTTATCAGAAATTGAATTCCATTCGGCAATTGTATTGTAATGAATGCTTGAGAAACTAATATTCTGTCGCAAGTCTATGAGTAGATTGCGTCATTATACGCAAAGAAAGGGTTGAAGGAAACCTTATCCTAGTGGAGGTATTTTTGATATAGCAGGTCATGATCACCGAGTATCACATGTCCCGGTGCTCTGTATTTTAAGGAAACCGCTAAGAATGATACCTTTCGATCAGATATCCAGTAATAAACTTGTCACCAACCAGTGGTATAGAGGCTTATAAGGGAGTACTACAAGTTCAAATACAGAAGCTTGCATTGACAGAGTTCCATGATGCAATCTCTGAGGGATCTTGGTATAACAATGATATTGTCTTATCTTCTAGCACCTCAGAGCTAATATCGCCTCTACTCAACTTGGAAATCACAACACAAATGTATATAAAAATTATCACAAATTGTCTATCATAAATTACCCACATATGCTTCCATAATGCAAATCAATGTCGAAGGGTGAAAGTCAGAGGCATACGAACCGGGCTATGGAGTCGCATTCAGTCATTTACATCCTAGGTGGACATACAGATAGGCCAACTCACGTCAGAGATATACCTAATTGGGTCTTCATAACTCTTTCTTTTTTCTGTTCGAATGTCTCTCCGGCGAACTGAGGCTCTTCTTTGATGCCAATCTTGTACTTTAATACCATCATAGTTATTATCGCAATACTCTCTGTCTCGGAGAAACTGTGGTTTTATCTTTGATGAGCAAATAGAGAATTGATACATTATTACGCTGAGTAACTTACTTTCTTCCAAGGCAAGAATGAGCTCCTGAGAATATGAATCACGTTAAATCAAGTGAAACGCGAATTAGAACTTTAACACACTCACCGGCACTGAATGTGAGGAATGCATCACGGTTCCAGTCAGATTTCATGAAACGAGAGGGTTTGAATTCATATGGGTCTTCCCAATATTTTGCTGTATTCAAGCCTTGTCTTAGGATATCGTGTATTTGAGAAAATAAAACAAGCTCACGATTGTAATGTATACCAATGGTATCGATAAGGATCTCCTGGCCCTTTGACACCGGTACAGTGAACTTTTCACCACGACTGTTGACTGTGGTCAATGTTGTGTCCTCTGCGCTGACTTTGACGGCAGTAGGAATCTGAAGCGGCTGCAGTGAGTATGGCTACTAAGCTTGATACATATCAAATTGGCTGACCGTAGGATAAAGTCTGAGCGACTCGTGCAAAACACTGGATAAGAGATTTAATATCGGATTGGGTGCGTGTAAATTCATAATAGAACGTACGCCCAAGAATATGTTAGCTTTGCCAAATCTTCGTAAACCTGTACAGTGGTAAGTAACGGGATACCAATACTTCTTTGCTCTTCGACTCACCGGGGCACGACCATCCGAAAGGACGGATTTAATATGCTCATACAAGGCGCCCTGTTCTTTCGGGTAAAGCGCCAGAAGCGCAAACACAAAACACATGGTATGTGAGGTTGTCTGGAAGTGAGTTAACTGGAGGTCATGGTGACTTTGCAATAGTATTAATATCTACCTCATGACCTGCAAGAAGGAAAATGAACATATTGCCTAGCTTCAGGTATTAGGACAAAGAGGATAAAGAATATATGGGGAAGAAATTATACACACCCAGAAGTTCGTCTTCAGTTAATTTGGCTGCTTGATCGAATTCCTCTTCGTTCGCGTCCAAAAGACTAGAGAATAAGTCGTGGCGTTCTGGACAGTCTTCAGTGCTCCCTGAGCTCTTTCTTGACCTAATCATTTCTGTCATGTAACGCTAATCACAAAATTACATCAGTCCTTGCTACATTCACTCTAAATTGTATGGCACACCCTAAAATCATCAAAAGCTTGTTCTGTCTTCCGCATTCGTTCTGTCAGACCGGTAGCCCATTTTGGTATGATTACTTTCATTAGGATTCCTCCAGCGACGATATGCAGCGCTTGGTTATAAGACATGGTATATCCGGGTGGTACAACATTATCATCATCCCAGGAAATCCGGTGACCGAAACCTGATTGTTGGAATAAACATGTCATGCAATTTATCATAGTAGGAATTCTACTCACCAGCAGCCCCAATTACAGCGAGCGTAATCTTTTAAATCGGTTCAGAATATTGCGACACACAAATGAATTACCATTATCGTACCTTAAAAGTGAGTTCGGCGCAGTGATCAACAACAATCATTGATTGGTCCTGCCATACGTTTTCAAAAAAATCGGTCATAATGCGGATGGTCTCCTCCCAGACGAGCCTGTTGTTCCTCTTTCAACAATATTCATTATTTTAACTATAAAATATTGTTTAATATATAACTTACAAGTGAAAACGATGGTGCAGTTATCTTCCGAAAGCGCTTCCATTCCTCGTGTTCAGAACCAATAATATTTGGTCCAAAGAAATTCAGGGCAACATAGATCTCCACAGGTTTCGGAAAACGTTGTCGTGAACTTGTAATTTCCTACAGAGTCAAAGTTTGAAGGATATCCCCTGCGAGTTAAGCATATACAAGCTTTGGTATATGTAACAGTAAGACTAACCTTCGCAACGTCTGCATCTGCTACGAAGAGCACAGCTTGTTCAGGCCAGGCGGAACACTATACATAAAGAGTTTGTTATGCGATTGGAATAATCGCGAAGATGAAGTAACAACATACAGCTGCGTACATATCCCAGCCAAATTGTTCATAAACTGCAACTAGTTAAAAATAAACACGTGCAGAAATAAATGCAATATACCTTTGTGCTTGCCTACAAACCGCCTAGGTTTTTCAGGCAATATTCCAGGGAAAGGAGGGGGAATGACATTGCTAAGTATTGAGGTCATTCCAAATAGTGTACGATAGCCGGGTAGGCCACTGCTCAAGTTAATTTTACTGTCTACCTAAGTACTCAATAGTTATGAAGTGCTCACCCAATTGAGTTGACGGCTTTGCGGAAACCCAAGTACTTCTTTGTGAGGTAAACGACGATAAGGCTAAGAGCGAGATTGAGGTACATAAAGAATAGTGACTGCATACCACATTGCACTGGTTGCTATTATATATACCTGCGTTGGGCGCTATTTTACCGGCGTGACCGATATAGGCACTCGTCTTTTATGGTATATAGGGTCAAAAGGTCCCATTGATTGCATCGTCCAAGTCGATCAATATTTCAAATTTTCAAGTTTAAAATGAGACTTACTCACAGATTGAGTGTTAAAATTTAAGACAGATTCGACTGTGGACTATCTTGTGTTTACTTTGTGAAAATAGTCAGGTTCAATAATACTTCAACGTGATGTCCATCTTTCGAATGTTTTTCGGACAAGGACTCGAGGAGGGCCCTGTCGGGGGATAGTTTCACGCGACAACTTGACGTTTTGATGTAAACGCTACCCAGCCGCTACGCAATTCATTTCCGTATATTTATATACTAGCAGGGACCCGTGCGTTGCGCAGTTGCAGTACATAATGACCCAAGCCAGAGAGAGGTAAGAGCGAGTCGCACTAGCCAAGAAGCTCCTCAGTACTACATATGTCAGTTCCAGTGAATATTTGGACTTCTAAGTTCTTAGTAGTGAATCTCTAAGTAGTAGGTACTCGCTGTGTTGTGAATGTGTGAGAACTGGCCAATGAAACTCAAACAACTTTGAAACAACCAATCACAAGACACAGAAAACGAATTCCGCAGGCCAAACATGTTCTTTGTATTATAGGGGATAGGAGATTACTTTTGGGTCATATACAGCTACATTTTGAATATTATGGAAATGAGGAGGCGCTCGAGTGTATTTCACATACAAGAAGTGAAAAAAATAGTGACGAAAGTGGGATTCGAACCCACGCCCCGGAGGACCAGATTCCAATTGGAAATTGAGAACATCAGATGTTCAAGTCCTTAGTCTGGCGCCTTAGACCACTCGGCCATCTCGCCTCATAAAAATGAGGCACGTTGCAATAATCAACTGGTTGTGGGGCATCTGATATGATGTCTTGAAAGGAGGTTGGGCAACAAACGCGTCTCACGGGTACTTACCTTTCTGACCCCTCCATACCACTCCATATTAATGCAACGTCCCGTTGCTTCATCCTCTTATTTATTATTCATTATCTCATATATTTGAGTATACCATACATACCTTGCATCACAAGGCACAATTCCCCTTAACTTGAGTATGCGTAGACAATGCTATTGTTAAATGTGAAAATATTAAACGTATGTAATATTATTGTATCCAATGTATGCGACGTTATCGCAGTATACACACACAATGTCATTGCTTGAATAGCAAACTTCAACATGTTCTCAAATAGTGTTTTATTCCTCAGACCTTCTGAGTCTCAATATTGTTGAACTTATGGGCTATTACTATGCTAGTTTGCCTTACAAACTCAGACACTAAAATCAACTGACTACAATCACTGGGAGATACATCATACTACATGCATAGTAAAGTACAAACCAGAGCAACGGACAGGTTAAAGGAGATAAACAGGCAACCAGTTTTGGGTGAGCCTCCCCCCATTCGACATCGGCTGTTGGTTCCCAGTTTGACATGGTGAGTCGCTGTCGTTCTCCCGTCGCACCGCCAGGCTCGACCATGTCGTGCTCTTCCCTTAGTGTTACCACAATACCAGCTGCACGACGTGGTCACCTACCCCACACTCAAAGTGTCATTCCATAGGAAACCAATATATTATTTAATTAGTTGCCCTATCTGAACTCGACGAGCAAGAGTAATAAAGTAATTACTTGTTCCAAAATACCAAGTTTTGTGCATGGCTCAAACCTTAATATTGTAGATGAGCTGCATAAAACGGAAAGTAAATGTGACAAATAGCAGAGAGGGCCTGTTGCAAGTGCAAATATACATATACATATCCAATATCAATTCCCTCAGTTAATGCAGTTTTGAACACTAAAGATGATGAATTACATACCACAATTTATTAAAGGATACAAAAAACTGAACAGTAGTTACACAAAGAATACATCGAACGGGAATCGAACCCGTGCCGCTTGCTTGGAAGGCAAGCATGATAACCACTTCACCATCGATGTTGTTGTGAGTTGTGTTTAAATAAAAACTATATACCCAAAAGGGGCGGAGAGATAAACCTGATAAAACACACGTCAGGGGTACAGTACATCTTTAAAACCCAAAGTCAATTCTCTATTTTTTGTATTTACCATATTGTTCCACTCAAACTTCTGCCGTACTGGAGCTAAACACATTTTTTATATTTCCTCTATGCAATACTCAATGAATGACATCGATGGTGAAGTGGTTATCATGCTTGCCTTCCAAGCAAGCGGCACGGGTTCGATTCCCGTTCGATGTATTCGTATGGTCTTTTTATCATAAACAATGATCAATAAATGATGGTATTGTTGGCAAGCATTTCAACGTGTCATAAACTTGTAAGCCCCACCTACATCTACTTGCTTCCTTTTTCGACGATTTCGACGAACGGCAATGCCGGTTGGGATAGAAGCATGGATAACCCAAGTTCCCCCCATCACCAGAGGCTGGTTGGCACTATCAGTCTTGATTAGTGTCGCTGTGGTGTGTTATTGGAGTTTAACCTTTTCTTACTACCAATGCTCATCTCTTGAATAGCAATGCCAACTGATCACTCCCCTACAACTTTACTTCAGCTGGAAAAGTGCCTTTGGTAACGCACAGGTATGTCGCACTTACATCGTTTCGCCTATTCAAGTGACTGATCATCTCCAAGCCATGGCGTGCAGTAACCACATTTTTCTATTTTGGTTCCATCTCCCTGGACTTTGTTTTCCACCTTTTCTTTTTGTAAGGCACTCTCCTTTACTGCGCCCTAAATTAATAACTCCTAACCCGTCAATCAACAGCATGCGTTATAGTAGAATGTTGGAAGAATCTTCATTCGCAAATAAAAAAGCGGACTACTTCTGGCTCCTACTGCTATCTTCTCTCATGTTGCTTGTGAGTTTATATCCGTTTTACTCATACAAGCCTATAACATGTCTTTTACAGGGTCTGTCACCCCTCGTCAACCTTCCCTTCCTGTCGTCTTCACTCGCGTTTGTACCCATCTATTTCTGGTCAAGACGCCATCCTTCAACACCAATTTCCCTCTTCGGCCTAATCACAATCACTGCCCCTTACCTTCCTGTTGCTCTTGTAGCTTTTTCTTGGGTCCTCAATGGAACTTGGAAAGCTGCAATAGCAGACTTAGCCGGTTGCGCTGTCGGCCACATTGGTTGGTTTTTGCGAGATGTATGGTCAAGGGAAATGATTGGAGGGCCCACAATATTCAGCGAACCTCCAGAAGCACTGTGCGTACTACCTATGGTTGTGTTATGAGCTTATGTTTGACTGTACTTTTCATTATAGGAAACGGCTGTTCGGTGACATCTGATACTATACTTTTAAATTCTTGCATTGGTCACAGAATCAGAAAGGGTTGTACGATACTCAGTAATGTGCTTATTTTGAAGCTTGCTAGTTATAATATATGAGACTGGGCTGTCGCACAGCTTTTATATATCTCAGGGAAATCTATGCGCGTAGTCATAGGCTTACACAGAAAGTATTTATAGATTATAGTCGGGCGTTGCGGGGAGGTTGTCAAGTTGCGCCTATCAAAGCATTGACAGATCCATCATAACCAAGAGTTCTTTTCTCTCAAGTACTTACCTCTCATGTATTGAATATGCCTCAAACAACAACGACAAGAGTCCAAGCTAGTTGCGGGCAATGGCAAAAGGACGTCTCTCGAACCACTGGACATCATTCCAAAACAAACCCACGCTCTTTCGTATCTCCGGCTTCTTACTTCTCCAACTCCTCTTCATTATTCTTGCAGTTGTTTGTCTCAAACACCCGTTGCCAGTTCGTCTAACATCAACGTCGGCTGAAGTTCGAGGTGCATTCAGTGTGATATTTGTCGCATGGCAATTCATCGCAGTTCTACTGGTCAATGACCTCTTGTTCCAGGTCATCAGTGAGGAATGGAGCGTCTATCTCTTGAAACAGCCGTTCAAGCCTGGATGCGATAAAGTTTCGACCTTGACAGCGAACATTTTCTTTCATTTTCGACATGTGTTCACCCGCTCGACAAGTATGGCCTATAAGGCGACAATTGGAGCTTTGCTCGTTTTAACGATATTAAGGACTACATCGCCTGCCACGATGACAACTGCCATTGCTCCAGCATCTTTTTCACAGAACGTCGAATTGATGCGATACATTCCAACGTCCTTCAATCCTTCTGATAGAAGTGATCCTGTAATGGTTTCCATTCAGCGCGCCGAGGTTGTTACAAGGTTGGAATCTAACTTGAATAACTCAATTGGGACGACGGTGTCCGAAAAGGTGTTGGTGGGGAGGTTGAAGAGGGAGGATGTAGGCGAAAATACGACCGTGGTTTACCCAAGCGACGTTGCAAAGTTTGGCTATACGTGTTTATGGGAACAGACCCCTCAGATACAGATCGAGGGAGGGAATATAATTGTTAGCGGAAGCGGGAAACAATGGAGGGTATGGAACACTAGAAGCGTGGATGATGTAGTGGTTGGTACGTCTTGGTATCCCCAGGCTATCCATCTATCATGATACAGGTTAACAATATACCATAGGAATTTACACCCTATATGACGCTTCAAACGACTTTAATAGTCTATCTGCCTATCTTTTTCTAGGTTGCTCCGGCTTCAACGCGACAGGTGCTTGTTTACTGGATTTGTCCAGCATACCCGCCACAACATACAATCTCCCATCCAATCCAAGGATCCAAGTGACAGGAACACTTTCCACTCTTACCGCCAGTCTTCTCGTTTGTAATCCAAACTTCAATATAACTACAGTCCGCATTCAGGCATCAAACCAAATGATTAACATGCTTCCTGACTCTGAGAATTTACTGGTCGTAAATAATCTTCCACAAGCAACAGCTGCCTTGATATTCTCAACGGCATTTTTGGGCGCTCTGAGTCCCTTATCTGCAAGCCCTGGAAGACCTGCACCAATCAGTAGCCTGGCTACCAAGATCTTTGTGGACGCTGGAAGGGCCAATGTTGAAACATGGATGGATCGTGCAAATTTCACGGTCAAGGTCATGGACATGGAGACTATCCAGAGGAATATGGATGATGCCATGATGTCTGCATCCAAGGCTTTCCTGATCAAGCCCGTTGGTGAAGTACTCGCTCATTTTACTGCTTTCGAAGCGATGGAGGTCCCTGCCTTAGTCTTTAGACCAACTATCATCCTGGTTGCAAGTAAATTCTTTCTTGCAGCGACTGTTGTAATGCTTGGGATCCTTATTTTGCTTGGAATCATCATCATTTGCAGCTCAATTAATCAACAAAGCATTCCCCTCAATCTTAAAGGCTCTTTGAGAATACTTGACCATGGCTCTCTATCAACTCCTCCCTCCACTGATGCTGAAGAAACCGGGACTAACAAGCCCCTTCCAATTATCATAGGGGATTATCACATTCTAGATCGCCGTGATAATAGCAGCGACGGTGACTCCTTGTACCCCCCAATACACGACACTGTCTGGTATTGGCCCCGGAAATTTATTTATACCCGCGTAATCTCATTTATGCTGATACAACTCGCATATTATGGGGTAGCCATTGCCGGCTACGTTCGTCCGTATAACTTGTCCAAAAATATATCCATCTCGTTGTCCAACCACTTCACCGAACTTAAGGGTGGCTTCATTATTCTATTCACTATTTCGCAAACGTTTTCAATCGCCATTCTCAGTGACATTCTCTTCACCATCTTCAGTCTAGAATGGGCTGTGAAAGCCGAAAAAAACAGAACACTTGAACCAGGGAAAACGGATGAAGTGTCGACATTGGCATCCGGCCTTTGGGATAGAATTAAATACGCATTTAAGCGTGAAAAATCAGCTAGTGGGATGTTTCGGTACTCTTTCGCTGCGTCACTTGTACTCTTGGTACTTTCAGCAGCGGGCCCCGGCTGTTTTACCCTATCAACGACAGCCATTGTTCAAACAAATACATCCATTCGCAACATTGATCCCAACCTTTTTGCCTCGCGCTATCTTTTTGGACTGGGAAGCGCTATGACCAAGGAGCAAGCTGCAATATTGGAGCATTCCGCTTTGGTAACACAATTGGAGCAGGTGGAAGGATTTGATTGGGGCTATAAAATCCCTCCAAATTTATTCATCCCTTGGCCTTTTGAGTTGGATGGTACAATGGCTCGTAATCAACAGAACTTGAAGTATCCCGCTCGGGTATTTCACTTCAAGAATATATGCCGTTGGGAAAGACCAGACGCCGATGACCTGGAAGTGCAACAGGATATCGGGATTCCTATTACTACAGGTCAGTTTGTTGAATGAGCAATGAGTTTCTCAGACTAACTTGAGGTGCATAAAAAGGAATGATACCTGTTAAATTCCGTGATATTAATAGAAACTCTCATGGACATATTGGCGTTCTTCTGGTTGGCTGTGAAGGCTTGTCTCAGCAAAAACAAGATTGCCTCTTCGACTTGGATGGGCTTTCCACAAGTACCGAGGCCAATCGATTCTGGAATGGAACAGCAACCCTCTTAGCCTGTGATCCAAGCAATCAGGGGTTTGATTCAGGCCCACGAACTACTTGGAATGTCGGAGGTTGCATGCAAATCTCAGTTGTGGGTAATGAAATGCATACACAACATATCGATTGTTCCAATCTGCACCCTGTTTATATATCCGATAACAATCTGGGTAACATATTTTCTTCATCACTCCTTTTCGCTCTTCATCCGCCAAGATTTCACGGTGGACATCAATCGGCAGGTGCTGCTGGGATTGGGATTCTTGCAGGACAATTGTTATTCGACAATTTTACTGCTATGATGGACTCGAAGATACTTCAACCAATCGCTTCCATACCTATGATTGAAATTGAGAACAAGCTGGACAAATACTTAACTTCAGCAAGTAAACCTTTCATGGCCGGATATAATCCTTTCAATGATTCGGTTGTATTTGCGAGTGGTCGTGATTCATTCGCTACGACATCTGTTTCTACTGAAATTATGGTAGCACAGGTGACGTTGGTGGGGAACAAGGCGGTGATTATTATAAGTATTATATTACTTGTCCTTGCATTGAGGCTACTACAGCTTGGTCTGAGGGGTGTGTTTTGGAAACAATCCCGGTTGAGGATGCTGGAACCGTTTAATATTGATGGTGTACGGAGGGTGCGAATAAGGCTGCAAAAAGAACAGGAACTTCAGGATGAAATATAATGGCAAGAATAGTAAGTCTTATCACTTGTTGAAGTAGATAGTGAGTGCCCTACTAACTTGTTGAACGCAGTCAATCAATCAAGTTTGAACACATTTTTATCATATAGAGCTATTACTTAGTGAGACTAATTACGTGGACAATTGCCGTGAACAACTCGCCCTTCCAAAAGACACCACTAAGGTATAATCATCCATCATCAATGAGGATCGACTCGACATGTTCGTTTCATCTATTCAATATAACTTAATATCAACAGTGTGTTGAGATCTAAGACTTGACTTGACTTTTCCCCCTCTTTCTCATTCTCATTCTCATATCTTATTGGTCTACTCCTGAGGCCTGAGGCCTTAGTAGCCACGATGTATCATATATGAAACGTCTAGAAAGAATTCCTCAGAAACTTAAACAATCTTAAAGCTAATTCTGGTGCATTAGTAGTATTTATTTCATTTTCCATCTGATGTTGCCATTTGTAGTAGGAGTTTATTTATTTATTTTGAGTAGATTGGGTTAATGCAATCATCCATGAGCCAGAGCCAGAAGAAGAAAGTACTGAGAGTCAAAATAAAAATATCAAGGACGAAGCGTGGGAAGAAGGATCACCGCGTAAACCGGTCGCAGCACGGTTCCAAGCGCTATTCGTTTACTTCCATTCATTCAACGAAAATGGAGGCTCTATTCTTCAATGTACGCAAGCCTTGACCACATACTGTTCCATAATATAAACTAACACACCCGCTTAGGTTGACAGTGGCTTCATAGAAGGAATCGTCAGAGGATACAGATCAGGCATTCTCTCTCAGAATCAATATGCGAACCTGACTCAATGCGAAACGTTGGAAGGTGTGTTTACATTTCTTTTATCATTTTCAATCTCTGCTCGCAACTCTCTTTCTGACATTTCCTGATTCCATAATAAGATTTCCGAACACAACTCTCCGCTACGGATTATGGCAACTTCTTGTCTAATGAACCTATGCCAATTTCAACTTCAACCATCTCGGATAAAGCTACTCAACTTTTAGTTGACCAATTCAACTATATCAGATCCAATGCTGTTCAACCCCTCAGCAAATTCCTCGATTACATCACGTATGTTTCCTTTCAATCCCCTTATAATTGTTTCTTGATTATAACACACCTCCGTCCAACAGGTATTCGTATATGATTGACAACATTATTCTCCTCATTACTGGAACGCTTCATGAACGCGATACACATGAACTCTTAGAACGTTGTCACCCTCTTGGTGTTTTCGATTCCATGCCAGCTCTCTGCGTTGCCACAAACGTCGAAGAACTCTATCACACCGTCATCGTCGAAACTCCTCTTGGTAACGTCCATCTTTCTTTAAAACAAACAAAAACAACCATCTCACCCTTCTATTCTACAGCTCCTTACTTCCGAGATTGTCTCTCCGCTGCCGACTTAGACGACCTAAACATTGAAATCATCCGTAACACAGTCTACAAAGCTTATTTAGAAGACTTCTACCAATTCTCAAGTTCCCTGGGAGAACCAACATCCACCGTAATGCAACGAATCCTATCATTCGAAGCAGATCGTCGTACACTTAACATCACGATCAACTCCTTCAACACCGAACTTACAAAAGAACAAAGAGCAAGATTATTCCCAATAATTGGTCTTTTATTCCCAGCTGGAAATAATCAACTCGCGCGTTCAGATGAAATTGATCAAGTTCGTCAAGCTTGTGAATGTGTTGCTGAATATCGTTCCTTTTTCACTGGTGGTGCAGGAGGAGGAGGTAATAATGATGATTTGAGTATTGCTTCACAATTGGAAGATAGATTTTTCCAAAAGGAGGTTCAATTGAATAAGGAAGCTTTCCTTCAACAATTCCAGTACGGAGTGTTTTATGCATATATGAAGTTGAAGGAACAGGAGATTAGGAATTTGACTTGGATTGCAGAGTGTATTGCTCAGGATGCTAAAGATAGGATACAGGACTTTATACCCATTTTTTAATCTGTGATGAATGCTACTTGGTTTTTTGTTTTGTTTTGTACACCTCGTCGTGTGCCTGTGCCTCCCTATTTGCTTGTTTTTAATCTCCTGTAATCTATCTTCTTTGTTACCTCTAACGTGTGAACTGGTTATCGAGTTCCTTTTCGAAACTAAAACTACACGTAAGAATACACATCCGAAATATTACAACGACCACCCTTCCAAGAAATACACAAAAGACAACAAATCACAGCGCAGCTGCACTAACCACAAAGGCATTAAAATTATAACTCTTCGGATTTCCTTGAAACACAAACTCCTCATTACCACCAGTATTCAATTCCACAACAACCTTCCCATCCCTCATAATCAAACCCTTCATAATTCCACCAGGACTAATCGGAATTTCCAAATGAGAGACTCCTTTCGGTACTTGCATTTCTTTCGTATATTCTGAAGTGGAAGTGGAAACGGAGGTAGTGGACAGTATGACCGTTGAAGGTGATGTAGTCATAACTACTACCCAGACTGTGTCTTGACACTGAAAGGAGTATAAAAATAAAAATAAAATAAAAAAGGGAGGAAAGGAGAACCTACAAGCTCATAATTATCAGGTTGACCAATCGGATCATCCGTTTTAGCTTGTGAAGAATGAGGTCGTGACCACATAATTATTTTATCCTTCTCAACTTCAGGGTATGCACCAGTTTTATAAGCTGTAGCATAATACTTCGTCAATTCAAGCCAACCTAAAAACATAATAATTAGGGGGGTAAGAAGTCGAAGTCTAAAGAGATTGAATGGAAACGAACCAGTATGATCAAAACCATTCACCCAAACTTCACTATTAGGTTGTGCACCTTTGATAGGCCCAATATAATCCGATTCTCCATAATCATTCCAGGTCAAGATTTGTATAATATCAAATTGATCTCTGTTCGCTACAATTAACTCCCAGCGTTTACTATAAAGGTGTTGATCAGAGAGATAAATCCACTGCAAATTACAGCTCGTCAGTCAAACGTAGAAATTGTCGATAAAGGACAGCTCACATTTTTATTATAACTATCCTTGCCATAATGCGTAAAAAACCAAGGCGAAACAGCACCCATATATACAGGTTTCTTTTGCTGTACTTCCCCATCCCGAGCTTGTAAGAAAGTTCTCTCAAGGCCAATAGCTTCAAGTCCTTTCAAATGTTCATCGTCACTTTCCATAGACCCAATAAACTTCTGTAATTCAGATTGCACCGTGTCAATTACAAATGGCAGTGATGGATCCAAAGCTGCGTTTCCTATACGCATATTGGTGCTGACCAGGGGGATATTTATATCCGGAAGAGATGCTACAAGATCTTTTGCGAATGAAGTCGTTACTTTAATCGGCCATCCAGAATTCCACTGTCGAGGTTATATATGCGTGAGGATGATGGACGAAGAGAGTAGATATATGCGCATTTACTTACATTAAAATCCCCATCAATAACCTCTGAAAACTTTCCAAACGTTTTAGGATCAATAAAAAACGCCGGTACGAAATAAACCTTCCCATCGAGTTCAGGATGCCTAGAAAATTGCGATTTCCACCCTTCGATAACACTAGATTGACCGAATGTACACGTTTCACCAGCGAACGTCGACACGAAAGCTCTATCATCGTACTGAAGTTGATTGGGATGATTTAGATGGGGTTGAACAAAGTTTCGAAGCCTCTGAGCGTCTTCAGGACATCCACATGGGAATGAGCTGGATAGCATATATTTAGTCAGATAAATCTACTTCGGGTTTTCAGTTATTTACTTACGCCATGTCCAAGGAGATAAATAGCTTGAAATCAAGACCAGACTTCTCAGCCGCTTCATACCTGTGAAAGTCCGTGTCAGGGATCCAAACATATCTGCGGTCAAAAAGTTTTGACTACTCACGCATCCATAACACGAGCAGATTGCCATTCATCAGCACCACAATTGAGTGCAAACCCATCAATACCAGAAGCATATGCCAAAGCAATATCCTGCGACCAATCTTGAATTGTATATGGATAAGTATTTCCAACCATATGATGTGCCACCACATATTTCCGAGATCCATCATTGGCTGGTGTGGGTATTGTTGTCAAAGTGGGCACATTAGACGAGGAGGTGGTAGTAGATGGTGAATTGGAAAAAGAGGCGGGTAATGAATCTGATGAAGGCATGAGAGGCACAACCTCCGAATTGACAGTTTCCGTATTTGGATCAGGCGAAAGGGAAGGAGTAATCAGTGGAGGTATGCTTGCTGTGAAACTTTGTACGGTGGTTGGTGTGGGTAGTTGTTGGCTTGGAGATGTAAACACTGTCTGGACCGGGGCAGGTATCAGAGTTATAGCATGACCAAGTAAAACTAGGCCATCCAAAAGCGATGCAAAGATGCCGTTGGACCTGGCCAATTGTTCATTTGTCACGGACGCTCGTACGAGAGAGCTAGCGCGCCTGAAGTGTAACATATGTGCGGGTTCTATGGGCCATGCATCAACAATGCCAATGCTAAGAAATGTCAGAGTATAGAAAAAGAGGTTAGTGAGCATAGCGAAGGTGATTTGAAGAGAATGACTGGTGCAACCAAGCGCAGAAAATCAAAGCCAGGCCCAAGCTGGTAGATGTAAGGATCGTTCGACAGTGAAGAGAAGGAACCAAATGAGAAGTAAGCAGCATATATAAATCCATTGTATGCAAGAACAATGAGAGTACAACTGAGGATGGACCCAAGGCACAATAGGCCTGGATTAGTCAGCACACATTGTTTGGTTTAACAGACCCCAACCAAATAAATCATCACGGGCCGGTGTACCCGCCTGTTCGTTCACTTCTCCGACCGCTTGGCCACACATACATCCGATACAAATGACGGCAAAACGAGAGTCATATACGGTAATTTGTTACTGTATGAATTATACCAAGTGTGCCGAGTAAATGGGGTATGATTAGCCAATGGACGTATGTATACCCACACTCTTCACCGATTATGAAGGTCAGATCTTGATCCGTCAGATGACATTCACCCTGCCAGTCCTATATAAGTCCTCCAGTCCCAGCCATTTCATCCACAGGAATTACATTTATCGCACCCATGTCATCCTTAAACTCCATCCTCGCTCTTCGTACCAACACAAACCTCATTCTTCATGTCATCTCACAGACAGTACTATGTACTAAACGTGTTACACTCCTCCGATTTTATCTCCTTGCATTGGCTGCTTTCCAGGCTTGGAAAACAACCTCACATTCTTCCATTCCGCACCACCAAAAAACAGCGACTCTAGCCGTCAAGCCGGAAGGGGACCGTGTAAAGGGGTGAACATGCTTGAATTTATCGACCCGATGTGCCCAAAATACCATGCTATCATTTTCACCAAAAATCTCTTGATAACAACAATACCTATGCTCTATTTCTTTTTAAGAGGTATCCTAGATCAGAAACTTTATGGATGGAATTCATGGACGACATATCTTATTCCCGCGCCCATCATCGTCATCACCTTCAATTTGTATATCATATCAAAAATCATACATACCCCTTGCCCCCCCTTTATTCCGCTTCAGCACCCGGCCTATTCATACCCCCAAAATATCGCCCAGTGATCCCCATAAAAAAGATTACTGGGGAACAGCTGAGGAACATCCTAGAACATCTTCGTTTGTAGATTGATTGGGGAAAGGAACAATCAATGGAGGAGAGCTGGGCCCACGAAAAGCTGACATGGGCCTTGGGGACGAAAGAATTGGAGAAGAGAGACGATTTGGATTTTTCGACCTTGTCGATTCAATGGTCGTATTCGTATTTGTATCTTATCGATTGTATCCATATCATCGGACTGGTAGTTGAGTTGAACTCCTTAACATGACTGCAGAATCATCCATATCCGTGAAACTGCGCTTTCGAGCTTACCTGTCCTATATGTGGTTGTCTATTACTGCTCCAAAGAATCATCGACGCCCGCATGGAACCGAGAACTCTCATGTCAATCCTCTAATTAGGAGTTTCTTAGAAGTTAGAACCCCATCGCGTTCTGTCTTCCTCTCCGCAAACTCGAGAATAATCTATAATTAGATCCGGGCACACGATACCCCCACTTACTCTCCTCACTACCCGGGCCGCTCACCTTGTAGAGAGATCAAGAGAATTGAAAGTCTACTTTACCTGGTACTCTGTTCTCGACTACTATCCGTGTTCTTCTCTGGAAAGGAGACATATGGTTTGGAAACGCCACAGCTCATGTCATCAATTGAGTCTTTTATTCGAGATTGGTTACGCCGCTTGAGGTCGCCTGAATAACCTATCAAATTATTATTCTTCAGAGTTTCTATTACTTGTGGCTTACCTTCCCGAGACTACAAGTTGAGAACTTCTTAGCCGAGTTTTATTCTTCTATGTACACTGGGTGTGACTTCTAAGTCTAGAAGTCCAGAATCCAGATTGTTCCTATCTTTAACTTGAGGTCCAATGAGCCTATCTTGTCGAGATGTAGAAAGGTTACAGTCGTTCTATGCGCTTCGATCGTTATTATCCTCGGATTTATTTGATAGCCTTTGTTCTTTGCGTTTATGATGATAACGATAAGAAAAAACGCCGAGTAAGAATGTTACCTGTCTATTATCAGTCTTGTATAACACATGGGTGGAACCTCGGAGGCTTTATGAGTAGTAAACACTATTAAGAAAATGAACATACTTACTAACTTTGAAACTTCAGACTTTCAGAACTCCATTGATATAAAACAGTGCATCGCACTAGATAGAGGTATGTATGTAGTAACAAATAGCAGAGGAGAAGGAAGGGGAAAACGTAGAAGAGGTAAGAAAGAGGGGGAGGGGAAGGAAGAGAGAAGGGAAAGAACCATGGGTACACACACTAAACATCTGATAAACTGGCGTTTATATATCCTACCTACATCGCTCTCGTGAGCTATGTATCTCGTGCAACTCAAGTCAAAAATCTCATGCAGTCTCGTGCAAGCACCAAGTAAGTTGCAGCGACAAAGACACTCTGACGAACAAATTGCAATTTCCAACAATGACTCAGTTTGTATATCTCCCTCTTCCCCAAACGCTTACTTCATGACTCTACGCTTGTTCTGTATGACTCTTCAATCGTTTGAATGACTTCACATTAATTAAATGATTACCGATGAATATTTGGAATTTCTAATATCATCATGATCCGCTACTATACAAGATATCCACTAGTGATCCGCTCCAGTCAAAAAGTTCCAGTTCAGTAAAATTATATGCGCTCACTGTGGTATACAAGGGTATACAGTCTTTCTGAAATCACTCGAACATTCGTTTCGGCGTTCGCACGATCAGTTTCTTCTTATCATAAGAATAGCAGAGCTAGTACAAATTCTGATATATGTACTGCGGAGATTAATATACTAGACATATTGAAGATTCTGGAATGACTCTACTGGAACATACCACAGAAAAATGACTCGGAACACCGTGTGTGGTGTATTGATAATAGGTACCACAGCCAGATATAAAACCCACGTTAATCAAAAAGATCAGCGTCTATCACTACACCATCCCTTACCCACGACTACTACTCATAACCATCATCATCGGTGCCACATAAATCATCCCCCTATAACATCCTCTAGTGATCCCCTTTTACCCAGAACATCGAATCTACACAAGTCAAGTCATCATCAACACATTATACACATTAAATCTAATAAATCGAGTCTAACGCTAGACTTACAACGTACTCAAAAACACTCTATTCTACTATGGGAGGAAACGCATTTCAATCCAAACTATCAACAAAAGCTATACCACGTCTCCCACCAACAATCTATCATTCACTAAAAACACGTATTCAACCAATACTCGAAACATTATATGTTTATGTAGGCGTTCCTAAAGAAGCACCGGAAAAGAAAGATTTTGGGGATTTGGATTTTGTAGTCTATAGTCCGAAGCTTCGATTCCAAGGAACAGGAACTAGGTGGCCTTCACAGGTACAATTGGAGTCAGAGTCACACTAGGGTTGGTGTCACAGACAAGTAGTTTGAATTTGAATTCGGGTTTGCAGAGTAATGCTGCAATTGGGGCTACAACTGGGAAGACTGACAAGATTGAACTTGAAGAAGGTAGTCATAAAGGTGATAAAGATGATGTTTCTGTCCCATATGAACTTGTGAAGGAAGCGTTAGGGGCTAGATATGTTGTTCCAATGATAGGTAATCGAGTTTCAAATTTCGCAATTCCGATAATGAAGGGAGAGTGGAAACAATTTGGTTCTCGATTTGAAGAGGAAGAATTACAAAAGCGTAAAGAGGTTGAAGACTCGGACGGAGAGATTTATTATCAAGTATGTGTTGTATATTATATGTTTAGAGGTCGGAATCTCGAAGGGGATACTAATAATATTAAACGCGTTCGATGTGCTGACCATTTATTATGATTATTTTTTTTATATAGGTCGACGTGAATGTTTGTGAAACTAAAGAAGAATGGGAGAACAAATTATTCTTCCAATCTTACGGAGATCTCAACATAATACTCGGTCTGATAGTCAAAAACAGTGGCTTACATTTAAGCCACAAAGGTCTCAAAGTCAGTACTCAACCTTCCTCATCTCTCCCCGAATTTCGAATAGGACCAAGCTAATATCGGACTTTGTTCTGTCGTTATTCCTATCTACAATATGTATAGCTCCCTGATCCAGGTCAACCAGCGTTCGAATTAAGCACCTCCTTCCCCGACATATTCTCTTTCTATGAATGGCCAATGGATATTTGGAAAAAAGGGTTTCAAACCAATGAAGAATGCTATGAATTCGCAACTCGAAGTCCCTTTTTTAATTCAAAACAATTCAAGGCTAGGAATCCGAACAGCAAAGTTAGAAAACAACAGTCTACCAGGTCGATGTATTCCGGGTTCTTCGAATGGGTAGCGTCCAAATCCAATCAAAATCAAAATCGTACGTACTCTGTGAACGATTTAAATGCCGACCAAAACCTAGCCTGTACAGACCCAAAAATTGGCATTCAGGAACGTGCTTTGGATTTCTTTCATAAAAGAGAAAAATTCGAAGCTCTTGTTTTGGAAAGACAGAAGAAAGAAGTAATCAGGAATACATTCCGAGGTTCTACCATTCGTGATTGGACATCATTGGGAAATTATTGGGTTGGAGTTAAAAAGATTATGGATGCTACGAGGGAGAGATTTGGTGGAGATGAAAAGATTGGGTTGTTCTTGTTGGAGAATGATGATGGAGTTGAAAGGTTAAAGAAGGTTGTTCTGGAAGTACAAGAAGAACTCCAGATATATTCGTTGGAGGCGAAACAGGAGGAGTAGAAAAAGGAGGAGCAGGACTCGAAATTATAAGCAGTGACTTCGAGCTTTTATAATCTACTTTGTTCTGTTTCCGAGCGTAATGTAAATGTACAGTACATAATGGACCACACTGGCACTCGCAGGAATTGCACTAATGTGCCGGAAATATTGTAACTACTGTTATAGTGCATTATCTATAACACAGCAATCAGCACTTGAGCTCATAGGGAACTACTGTTCGCCATTTTATCGAACGATGACCTCAGTATTATTTTCAGGAATAGGATTTGCTTATCACAAAATTCGGAGTTGGTTAACCAGAGATCCAAAGCTAGTATTTTCCCACGCCCTCCTTTCTATAACTCCCAATCACACATACCTATCACTTTCTCAACTGCAAAAATATGTCTAAATACGCACCTCATGGTAACTCAGGCAACAGACCTAAACCATCCTCATCTACTATCTGTCAAAAATGTCTACAACGAGGTGAGGGTTCAACGTTCAATCTTATGGACTGGGATAAAGGGAACTAAACGAGATGTATAGGGCACTTTATCTATGAGTGTAAATATGAACGTCCATACGTTTCACGTCCCTCACGTACCCAACAACTTGAAAATCCAAAATTATTGGCGAAATATAAAACAGATGGAAAACCCAGTGTCGAAGTTCCTGAGGAATTCAAGAATAAGTACGTATATTTACACATTGAATACATCGTGACCAAGTACTTAACAGTTTGGTACTTACTTAGGAGTGGATTGGCCAATAAGATATTAGAAGCTAAAGAGAAAGAAAGGACGAAGGAAGTCAAAGGCAAAGAAGTTGTGGTATCATCACGCAAACGAGCGAGGTACGTCCACGTCTCAACAACTCAATTTTGATATCTGCTCAATGTTTGAAACGAACAGGTCGAAATCGGCCGACTCCCGCTCCACCTCGGACTCCAGCTCAGACTCGGATTCAGACTCTGAATCAGAAGACGAAGAGTCGTCAGAATCTGACTCTTCGTCTTCTAGTTCCCCTTCTCCCTCTCGTTCCCGTTCTCGTGATCATAAACGTAGACGGGCGCGTAGTGTGTCTACTGATAGTGCTGGTTCTCGAAGATGAAAGTCTTAATCCGGAAGCTTGAAGTTTTATTCAAGTACAATTAGCAATTCCTCCTTTGTATATTAGTTTTCATGTGATGCAATAATTCTCTTAGCCATGTCGAACAAATCAGGAGGAGAGTCAGAAAGAAATGAAATTAAAAACGGTATACGACAAAGGAAATTACAAAGAACCACATGATAGGCCTACAGTAGTTGTGTTCATAATGAGAGCGACAATGAGCCTGTTGCAGGGGTTGTTAGTCGCTATTAATATAAATGGTGGGAGGCTTACCCATAGAGGCCCAATACTTCGGCAAAAATGAGAATAAGGACCATGGTCACGAAGACTCTTGATTCATTGACAAACGCACGAACACACTAGATATAAAAAAGATATCGGTCTGGAGCGAATAGGGTGATGTTTAAACTACATACCGAGTCACCGACGTAGCCAATGGCATAACCAGCGGATAGACCCGTTAGGCCACATGCGAGACCTGCACCTAGATGAATGAAGCCAGCTGCAAGGCTATAGTCACCCGGTTTTACTATAACAAAAGAAACATTAGCCAGGATGAATATGTATGAATCACAGTTGATACTTGCGACCACCGGCGATGAGAACCGAGACTACCAATCCATAGACAGCAATGATACCCGACATGACTACCGGAATAAGTGACTGCATTTATATGTCAACAATAGATTGGGGAGACAAATAAGGAGGAGCGTACTTTCATGATGAGCTCTGGCTTGAATGTGCCTAGCCCAGCAATGCCAATACCGGCCTTTGCTGTTCCTACTGCGGCACCAACAGCTACAGAGGTAAAGTATTATCAGAAATAATCCATGTGTGTGTTCTATCGAATATACGCACTACTAAAGATCATCTATTGGTTCCTCTCTTCAGTCAAATGTACGGGACGCCTTGGATGAATATCTACTTACCGCAGAAGCGACGCCAGCAAACCCAAAGAATGGGGCGTAAGGAGGACAGAGATCCATTGTTTGTTATACGGCCACGTATACTTTGAAGTCGAAGGAAGGAGAAACTAGAAATAACTGCGAGTGAAAGAGGAAAGATGCGTCGCAATGAAAGCGTCGCAGATCACGTGCTTCTCGAAAGAGGTCATAACACAAACACGTTCGCTGCTTCATTCCTGCTCATTGATTAGAATTGTATCTAGGAACTGGCACAACATGGCTATTATATTCCTGGCTATGGCTGCTGCTCTGGGTGTATCTTCTTTCGCATGTGGCATGATACCCCTTGCTGCGACTTATTCAAGTACGTAACAGTATAATATTCGAATTTGTCACAGACGTTGATACAAATGGTAGGAAAGTATTTGGACATAATGAACGCGTTAGCTATGGGTCTACTTCTAGGGACTGCACTAGGCGTTATCATTCCCGAGTATGTGCTTAAGCTCGATGCAGTAACCCCAATAACATTTAAATGAAGAGGAATAGAAGCTCTAGTCGACTATTACAAAGATTCTGAATACCTTCCAACTATAATCGCTATCGACTTAATATTCGGTTTCCTATTAATGATGGTTGTCGAACACTTCTCTTCCAACGGCGTCCATTCCCACGGCGGCAATAACCACAGTAACAACTCTAGCGTCCCATACACTCCCGCATATTCTCAACCAAATGGAAACACACAACTGGATTTCGATGCAGAATTAGATGAACTGGAAAGTGACCAAAGTGGACGAACGAGATCTGTAGAGATTTCAAGGTCAACTTCAAACGGTCCATTTAATGCATCTGCCAAACAAATTGCTATTCCGTTTACATTTGGGCTTATTATTCACGGTCTTGCAGATGGTTGTGCGTTGGGTGTATCTGCTATGGATGAAACTTCAACTGAAGGAACAACAAACCTTTCATTAATCGTTTTCTTTGCTTTATTGTTTCATAAAGGTGAATCCAACTCTTCTAATGCGCCTTAATCTTCATGAATACTCATTATCATATTCTCGTCTTTAGCACCAACATCGGTTGCTTTCGCTGTCTCACTTTTGAACACAAACCTCCCAAGAGCAGATTGCAAGAAATATCTAGCAATATTCGCAGCTTCTACACCAATAGGAGCAATATTGACTTACTCGCTACTCTCCTTCTTTGGAATAACAGACAACACAAATATAGGTTCAGCACTTCTCATATCCGTATGTCTTTATTTTTCTGCTTTCTCGCTATTGCCTTTTGTTCTGATTGTGATTTCATTACGTTGTTTTTTAGGGAGGAACTTTCCTATATGTAGCAACGGTTTTACAACCTGTATCTCAACATGAAGCAGATTCTCAAGATCTAGCTTCGAAATGGAGATTAGTGTTGGTGGTTTCTGGGACTTTGGCACCTCTTTTAATGAGTAGTCTCATTGGTCATGGACATGGGCATTAAATTTTTTTATTGACCTTGATACTTATTTAAGAAGGGCAGGCGTTAATATTTATTTGGATACCCAGGTTTTTGTTTTTGTTTCGTTTTGGATGTATCCCTACTTTTTGTAAACGCTTATGAGTTTTTGTTTTATTACTCCGAGTCTCCTCAAACTCCTTTTTATTTATTTGTCATTTGATACATACCAATCGTATCACGCACGGCGGGCAAAGACTTGTCAAATGCCAACCTGGTACAAAAATTCTCTGCTTACCATAATCTATGTAAGAGTCTGCACCTTTACCGTGGATGGGACCCTCTAGTTGAGTCGGAGATCAGCGCCACATGTACATCATACTATTGCTTGCTATGTAGAGGATCAGAAAATAACGTCAAAAAATAGTCATCAGTGACGAGGTTGAAACAAGCAATGTGTCGGGAATAGATGCGCCACCCCATGTCTTCGCCTCCCATAAAAACCCGCTATGAGAATGCGTCCAACACCCGGAGTTTCTCATTCTCATCTACTCCCACCTACTTATTAGATATGGATGCATACAGTTTCCGCTTGACACTTTGGTGCAGGATGTGAAACGAGTTCGTCAGCAAAGGTACTTTTACTGTCAGTTCTTTCAGTATCTCATGTAGTCAACGCTCTAGATCTAACCTACCTCTCCATGTATTAGATTCTGCATTCACGATATGACTTTTTGTGTCGGTTTTCGCGGGGGGTATTGCTTTACTAACTGAAGCTATCATGTGCATATATTCATCTCATCTTGGGTATAGGTCAAATATATCCATAGGTAAATCAATTTTAACTTCACGCGAGGCTCAGGATGCTTGGTTGAATCGTGTTACATATAGTAGGGATCCCAAGCAATGCCCGTGGTCTATGTTCCATATTCTCTACACCTCTATTGAGATAATGGCTTTAGCCCATATTTTGTAAGATGCTTCACATTTATTGCAGGGAATCATTGCTAATAGCTCCTTGAAAAGACTTGGGATGATTGGTGAGCTGAAATACCAATAATATCACATTTATTTATCTTCATTTTTATTATCTATACCAGTTAATATAAACGTTGCTTCATCAATTATAGTAAGTTCAAAGAAATGAAAAAAGTTCGAAGTATTCAATCTTAACTAACTACGAAACGTGTGGGTAGGAAACCAACGACGCATATATTTACATCCTCAGTTCCTACCATCACATCTGGGACTGAGGTATGTACACAATACGCATAGTATAGAACATCCATATTAACATATTATCGTAGCTAGGAGTATACGACTATAGGTACGATAATATAACCAGTTCCTACCATCACATCTGGGACTGAGCTAGGAGTATACGACTATAGCGTTCTCATAGTGTAGACGTGATTTTCTCTCTCATGACCCACATCTTTCTCAGGCTACAACTAATCTAAAACCAAAATACACAGGTGCACTATTATCCTTTCCATAAGTGTGATGTAAGTACTCCCGAAAACATTCCGTCTCTCATGCTCATGAGGTTGCGACTAAGACAATAGTGTGACTACCGCTAGGTTAATAGAAGTACTCCTTTCTGGGACTGCCACCACTTTAGCTGTGATCCGACTGCGTGCATTATGGAAAAATAATCATCTAGGTAATTTGCCCCTCTTATATGAATAGGAACCTCTGAAGCTAGTATAACTCACCCTCAAGTAAATTTTAGTTCGAGTGCTACTTATTTTCGCAATATTAGGTGTGTTTCCTAGGACATCCTTAGGTAGCGAGTCAAGACTCAATACCCGCTACATTAGTGGAAGTTGGTGTGGTAAGTTAAGGGTGATCTAAATTCTGGTACATTGACCATGATATTCATTATATTATCTATCGCTGATAGGCAGCTTGTGGCTGGTTAATATTCACCGGAGTTATCGGAAAGTGGCCTGGTATTTTAAAGGTTACTCGTCTCCATGGATGTATTTCTTATCAACCGACAGCGGAAAATTTGTCTAATCCAATCATGTATGCTGATCCCCCGGTGTGGTAAGCATAAAAAAATTCTCTCATGGATAGAATATATTTATATTCCCATTGTAGGGAATTCCTATCATTATTACCGGTACGTTGAACGCTCACTGTCGACTATACGGTTTAGTGAAAATAACCATGGTGCCTCTGGTGGGCAATATGAGGGGATTGAACTCCATCGTGAGGATAGTAGATATCCAACACGGGATGCTTGCGAGAGTTCTATATAACTTGAACTTGAAACCGCACAGTAGTTATCTTCAAGTCCCTCGTAGGTTAAATATTTAGTACCGGCTATTTTGTTCTTTGTTTCGAGAGAGCATACGAAACCAGATTTAGGATTGGAACACTTCAAAGATACTGCCTAGTCCTAGTCTCGACTGGCACTGGCACTACGGAGAATTGTGTTCGTCGGTTGATGTCGATATCTCACTTTTCCCTGGTCGTTTCCAATTCAACAAAAACTTTCAAAATCATAATTTCTTAATTTCCAAGATCAAGAACATACAGCATTTTGACTGATATTTCTATTCATTTCTTTATTTAAGTTTCTGTTCAAATGTCAGTACTTTAGTAAGGTCAGGGAAGCTTTAGCTTTTTCTAAGCCAGAACTTTTAGAATCCTGATGACCACTTAGGCGTATTTCATCAGTATTATATTATTGATAGCATCAGCCCTTTTCCGCGACTACCATCACGAAGCTTAGGCTGTATACTACAATTTTGTATCAGCTCTTCTTAGTCTTCGAGTTTCGATCTGGAGCCTTGAGTACTTGAGTCTAGACAGTACTATTACCGGTTCCATAGGCTGGATGGTATCTGCTGCGCAGATATATAGGTTGTTTGACAAGTTTGTAGGGTATATTAATCGGTCCATATGGCATGTAAAATCCATTTCAGCGCCCATAAAACTTATGAATATGATGATGACAATGATAACGGAGGGTTGCAATGTCGGATGTTAACAATCTTTCAGATACGTTACTCCCTGTTGACCATGTACCGTTTATAAACACTTCTTTCGATCCTTTAAGTTGTTCGTATAAGTACCCTAAACCCCCAGGTTCAAAGTTCCTACGGTAGGCATCGCAACCTTTTCTCCTTCTCCTGGCCCTGGTCGCTATGGAAAACAATAACTCGTAAGAAGTTCATGATGCTGAGAAAAACATCAACAGCTTACTAACCTACACAACACTTATAGGTATTTTCGTCACGCACGCTGAGAAGAAACGCCCATGGAAACTTGAACTTGTGAGTACAATGAAAACGTTGTTGCGTATATCATATCATTGTCAAGCTATAAGAAAACCATGTACAACTACCACCACAAAACCACAAAACTGAAAGCAGCACACCCTCCCACGTAATTATTAATGTAACCTCTCCTCCTTCCTTAAATCCGATCTTCAACGTCTTCTCGTCAAGGAAAAATGGTTTATGTTTGCTGATGCATTAAAAATGGAGCAAAAGCGGTAATAACGGGGTAGTGATAGTTACGCCACGAAGAGAACTCCGGAAAGCGAAACGAGTTGGGTACACAATACTCATAGAAAACTTAGGGGAGGATGTGTTGGGAGAATGTGTGCTAAAATATGTTTCACTGACGACCGATCAAGTCGTTCCCGTTATTTCTGAACTTTGTAAGTTCGGACCTCCAAGGTTCCCAGACCTGACCATATTTCTTGAGAAGTTGAGTTAACTCTTGTCGTTGTTCTGTCTGTAAGGAAGCGTCAGTCAATGTTACAAAATACGAAGATAGTCGTATGTCAAATATTAAAGAATCAGACCCTCTGCTCCTCGTAACAACGAAAAGAGGGGAGTTTCTCCAAGAAAAAACGCCCTATGAAAAACCCAAAAAACTCACAATATTCCAAGGTTCTTCACCCCCATACACATCTGTAAACAACTCCCCAATTTCTGCATTCTTAGAGGACTCCGCCTTTTTAAAGCTCTTCATAACATCCGCACGTAATCTTGCTCTCAACTCATTTTCAGCTTCCTCGTTCCACCATCCTCTAGACTCCATAAACAAACGGAATCTACTAATTGGATTGTCGATCCGTTTACGATCTTCAACTTCGGATCTGGCTCGATAAGCGAAGGAATCATCTGAGGTTGAAT
The DNA here is from genome assembly GCA_034638255.1 of Coprinus comatus. NCBI lineage: Eukaryota > Fungi > Basidiomycota > Agaricomycetes > Agaricales > Agaricaceae > Coprinus > Coprinus comatus. The sequence goes on from JAWPGT010000068.1 coordinate 77,239, forward strand.
GATGGCCAACCCTATTTAGACCAGAGACAAGAGAGAAATTAAGTGGTTATAATTCATTCATGTCACGGAGGAATCGGACATTAAATGATAAATGATAGTGGTTTAGACTCCGGAAAGTATACGGGTGCAATTGGTAACCCACCGGTACGTCATAGCTTCAACCAGAACTGCACGACCTTGCTCCAAACATCTTCTCCTGGCCTCTCTGACAGCATTAATGACAGCAAGAATGTCATTTCCGTCGACTCGGATGGTGTCGATACCATAACCTGCTCCACGGGAGGCGATACCATCACCATTGTATTGTTCTGTGCTAGGTGTACTGATTGCAAAACCATTGTTGCGGCACAGGAAGAGAACTGGTGAGGGAATGGTGGACGCTAGCATAAATCCAGCATGGAAGTCTACGATGAACCATTGAATGAATATATGCCATAGTAAAATGAGAAAAAGAAAGACGAACCTCCTTCAGATGCAGCACCTTCACCGAAATAACAAGCGGCAATATTCTTATTGCGGCGTAGGGGATCTCTTCTGAGCGCATATGCTACACCAGCGGCTTGGGGTATCTGTGTAGCAAGCGGTGATGAAATTGTGTGGAAATGGTGTTGTGGGGAACCGAAGTGCTAAGATCCGGAAAATACTTGTTTTTACGCAAGTTCCGAGATGACAATTTGAATACGTACCACTGGCATTTGCCTTCCCTTACCGGACCTATCGTTTTCGTTGCCAAAGCACTGGGCCATTACATCGTCTAGTGTGAAGTCACGCCAGAGAAGGACTCCCATTTCCCGGTACTGGCCTGCGTGACATTAGGCGGACTCGGCGAAGTTTATTGGTTGGCTTACCAAGGACTCTAAAGAACAGTCAGACATTAATCTTGCAGTGAAGAAAGGAAGGACTCACTCATCATCCGACTCTAGTGCTGCTGCAGAACCAATGATAGTTGCTTCTTCTCCGTACTGCTCATACTGTCAGTCACAGTGCTACCAAGGAACAGTCATTGCTTACAGCCGTCATCTGTGCGGTAGTTTAGAGTATTATAAAAACATAAGAAGGACGATACGTACATAAAAAGATATTTTTCCTTGTCGTTGAACATTGTACAAAACGTTGTCTAGTGCCGGAAGGAGCTGCATCTTTTCGTATAGACGTTGTGCATAAGCTTTGTCAATCTATAGCAGGCGTTAGAAAGCATATATCGAGTCAAAGTATCTAGAAAATGGACCTCTGGAAGTTCCGCACCCTCGATAGGTTTTCCAACACCATCCAACACACGGTAAGTGGGTATTTGGGTCGTTGATCCTGTCACAGAGTTGAAAAAGTCGAGCTTGCTAACGATGGGCGAGTTTGTAGTTGGAAGATTGTCTCTGCGAGCGCATGTTGTCGAGAAAAGCCTTGCAACTGCAGTCGACTTTCGTGCTAGAGCAGACCGGATCATGGCAGAGAGAGCAGAGATATTGGGTCACGTGTGAGAAGATACATTTGAAATACAAATAGGTGGAGTGAGAGATCTGATGGCCCGATCTCCTTCCAAGATTGGCCTCTCCCAATAAGGTCAATCCCTGTGGTAATTTTACATATCATACCGTTGTATAGCTACCATATTTCTTCTCACCAGAACTCTTACCTTACTTTCTTACCCTTCCCCCTTTGTTGTGGCTGGCCCCGTAGACGTGCAGCACTGTGGCCTGCACAATCCTTTTCTTTACATTCGTTTTACCACTGAGCAGTAATGTTTATTCATTCACTGCCTTTCGTTCTTTCATTCTTGACTTGGTCGACACAAAATGCCTCTGGAATGGACCTCAATTTTTCCATCTCTGAAGTGCGACAGTGTGCACCTGTTTCTCTTACATTTTCAACCGACGTCAAGGATGGTATGAATAATTCTATGTCACTCGCAATCCTTCCTTTTGGCTCTGCACCAATCTTTATTCCAATTCAAAACGTCGCATCCGACTATTCTCAAGTTTCTGTCAACTTCATACCTCTACTTGCTGGGAATCAGTTTGTTGCTTCCTTGGATGATGCGAATGGACAGAGTATCGCACAAATATCCGATATCACCACAATCCTTCCTTCATCGACTAACGACTCCTCTTGTACCGCTGCAAGAGCACTACCAGTCGTTACCACTTTCGACATCGTTACGAATCCTACTCAATGCGAAGGGATGACGGTGACATATAATCCCGCTGTCGTTCAAACTGCTCCAAGGGTACGAGCTTATGTACCAAGAGGAGATGCTTTGGACCTTACGAAAACCGCTGACGATGGAAATGGCACTGCCAAGTATCTTATTAGTATTGAACGTGGAAGTCGGATATTGTTGTTGTTTCAAAACGACAATGGTCAAAATCAACAGACGACTGAATTACTTACAGGTACCATTCAATTTTGAATATTTATACTGAGCATCTCTAACGAATTCTGAAGTTGCAGGGGATAAATCAACTACCAAACAGTGTTTAACAAGACTCACCATGATGAACGGAACCACAAATGATGATGCTAGTCGTCAACCAAAAGGTATTTCGCAGTGAGTAAATCCTTCATATGCTTCAATGGCACATGTAACTAAATATTTATTTTTTTCAAAAAAGAGCGGTAATCATTGGTGCTGCTATAGGCGGAGCTACCATTATCCTCGTTGCAATAGCAATGATCATCTACCTCGTTCGAGATCATAAACGCAAAAAACGAAGGACAATCAATAGTTTCTTTACACGACATTTCCCTCCTCCTGGGGTCATAGTCCCAATGTCATCAAGTTTTGACAACGTCACACCCAGGAACCTGAACAGGAATTCAAATCCATTCGAAGAAGCTTCAACAACCGAGCGAGGGAACCCGAACCCGAATTTGAATGAAGGATTTATATTGAACCCTCCTTATGTCACGGTCATGGGAGACTTCGAGGACTCAAATGATACTGGTGCCTCAAAGGTGTCAATGTCCCGTAGTTACTCTTCATGGACACATGACGAACCGAGTAAGTTTCAGGATTTACCCTTAACATTGAGATAAATTCGTAACTAACTGTGACTCGAAAAGACCATAGAGACGAACCACATCATCATTCAGGCTCTCTCGAGTTGACAAGTATACCTTTCGATATCGAGGATATGTTGAATAGGGGTCAAGATTTGGGGAGTCCTTCTCGTATCCCTGAGCCTGAATTAGCAATGTCACAAGTTGATGAACAAGTACAGAAGGCTCAGGTTGATGGTGCTGATGTTGAGACTCTGAAGGCAGAAAATTTGGGTTCGGATGAGTTTGGTGGCTCCGACTTGAAAACCGAAGCAACCATGATACGTCATTGGAGGTCTCCATCGGATGTTCCTGTTGGATTGCCTTATTCTGGTTCATTTTCGGGTCTTTCCATCCTTGTGAATGTGCATCCCAATCCGTTCAACGAAGAAGGAAATAACATTATGATTCATAGTCCATTGATCCATGATTCGGATGAACCTGCTAGGCCGACTTCGGACAGTGTTCTTCCGGTTGTGGTAGAGCATGATGGGACTGAGGGTGTTATTTCGTTGGACAATATTGAGAAATCGGGGGGAGGGTGAAGGATGTTTGAACGTCGAAGCTGAAGAAGTGGGAAGGTATTCGTTTGATTTGGCGAGTGTTAACTTTTAAAAATGAAGTTTGTAAAATGAAAAGTGTTGTATTATTAGTTCGATATTCTGTTTGTTTTCTTTTGTTACCTATCTGTGTATCATACTCTTTAGAAATTGAAATTGATTCGTACCATTTTTACAGATGAGATATCTTGTGGGACAATTGAAGGCTAATTTTCTTATATATATATATACCAACAAGCTGAGGCCTTGTGTTTCAACTTTTCAAAGTCGATCGCGAAGGTTTGTATGAATCATGTCGGAAAATTCTTCAGTCATCCAACCTGCATTAACTGCCTTGAATGAATATATCTCCACATCTCCTCTGAAACGTGGAGATTATTGTAGGATGATAATGTTGGACATTACATCACATGACGTAGTTGTAGATATATAATGTCCTCACCAACGCCAATATAACTCTGAAATGTAGGATGGGCCATCAAGGATCAAGAAGATTGGTGCTCTGTATTCCCCCCGGGGTTCAACTCCCTCCCTCCCCCTCCCCCTCCCCCTCCCCCTCTCAAGAATCTTATAGATAACACCAATGTTCTAAGTGGCTGATCAAAGTCAGATTAGATTAAAAAAGAAATGAACATATACAAACTTACTTTTGTGCAAGAATTCGCCCAATCACCAACAAAACAATATCATATATCCCGCCTTCAGTCACCATAGAAATGTCGGATGTTTAGTGGATGATTTCGTAATTAGATCTCAGTCAGACCATTAAGATTCATCGTCGCTTTTTGGTAGTTTGACAGCCTCTTCTCTGGCTTTTCTGCGACCACCCATCATAAGAGTGACATAGTCTGCACCTCCTAGTACAGGGCCTTCATGCTTGCTACTACGAGCATTTGCTATCTTCTCTTTGCGAGTAGCCTTTTTCTGAGCATTCTGTACTTGCACATTCGTGGAAGTTGAAGCCGATGACTGATTTTTGGGCTTCAGCTTTTTTGACTAATAAATATTGATAAGTTTTGTGATTTATAGATACACAACTAAACTTACTACACGCTTGTGCAGCTTTGCACTCTTGCCCATAGTTGTCAAGTTGCAGAGAGTTGAAGTGGACCCGAAGGCATCAAGGATGTTTACCTAAGCACACCACGTGCCGAGGACCCATTGGGTGGACTTGTCCAGCGAACGCGCAACAAAGTCTCGCTTTCTACCACCAAGCGAGCTTACGGTCTTCAACATTCTAATTGGCAAGCTCCTAAAGCGAGTCATGATGAAGACTCGTACAAAGCGTAAAGCTCAAGAGGGTTCGGCTCAACCGGAAGAGTCTCTCACCATTTTATTACCCGACGACATTGACCTTGACGCTTTGTCCAATTTACTGCCTGATACAAGTATCACATCACCTTCCCCTGACGCAATCGTTGCGCTATATAGGCTGCTGTTGGCGCAGAACGGAGAGTTGGATAATGTACAACATGAATTGGAGAATGTTCAAGCAGAGGGAGAGAAAAAAGATGTTGAGTTAGACCAGGCGTTACAGGATAAAGAGAGTGTTATGAAGGAATTGGAAGAGAAAATTGAGAACTCTCGAGAAGAATTGAAAAAAGCAAAGTCAGAACGCGACGAACTTGGTATGTGTGGTGTACGTTTGGTCCTCTTTTGTGGATATTGATGTATGAAATCGTGCGCATTTAGCTGAGTCCAAGAATAAGCTACAAGAAGAGATCAATGTCTTGCAGAATTCACGTTCCCAGACAAATGCTGAGACAGAGACGCTAAAGCATCGTGTCGAGGATATTGAGCGGGAGAAACGCGAACTTGTGGGTGTCATTAGCCGGTTGAAGGACGAGGGCTCTCAGAGAGGGGGTGCGTTTTTGCATTAACTTCTTTACGCGCTGTCGCTCACATCTAGCGCAGAAGAGATCACAACACTTCGAGCTAACCTCAAAGAGGCCCGACAGGAACACGCTAAATTGGAAACTCAACTTCGGGAACTTCGTGCGACAGAAACTTCCAGCAAGGTACGTCAGATACCACACTTCCCCTTTGGGCCCTTGATATTTACAAATAACTATAGTTCAAGACTGATACCCTCACACAACAACTTGAACTTGCACAAGCTGAGGCTAAGCGTAGCAATGAAGAACTTAATGCTAGGATGGAGGAATTCACCAAATATAGACGAACCAAGCACGCTGAGTTTACCAACCTCCAAGCATCACACGACAATCTCGTTCAAAATGCAGAATCGCTCCAAGCTTCCCTTCAAACACTACAAGCCTCTCATTCTTCCCAGACCCATCAGCTAAATCAAGCTCTATCGAAGGTCCAAGACCTAACCGGTCAACTCGCGGAACAAGAAACCAAGTTCGCGAGTGAGGCTAATGGATTGAAGCGATTGGTAGGCTTGATGGAGGATAGGGAGAAGCAGGCCAGAGAGATTGTTGAGAACTTGGAAAGAGAATGGGCGGGTGCTGGTAAGAAGTCAGAGATGAAGGAGCATGCTTTGAAAGAGGAGATTGAAAAGGAGAGAAGAGGTCGTGAAGAGGCTGAGAAACGCCTAAAGAACCTGGAAGCTGTTGTTGAAGGAATGGGACGAGGCGAGCTACCTTTGCCTGGTCGTCAAAGCATGCCTGGTCGTCAAAGCATGCCTGGAACACCCTTCTGCACACCTGGGACTCCCGGAGATCCATTCAACGATGGTATGTTAGGCTTGAGTCCTACCATTGCGATCGCCAGCCGAACACAAAAGAGCGGCAAGACTTTCACGGAGGTCTATAGCGATTATGTCAAGCTTAAGGAGGATTATGCGAAGAAGGTTGTAGAATACGATAACATGGACCGTACGTTACAATCTGTGCTTGCACAAATCCAAGAACGGGTAAGCCTAGATGCTTTTGTGATATACTACTTTATATTTATAGTTCCTTTAGGCTCCGATTCTATCACAACAACGAGCGGAGTATTATCGGCTCCAAACAGAGGCCTCAGAGCTGGCCAAGCAACTCTCACAAGTCATTACCGAACGCGACTCTCAGGTTAGTCTCGTACAAGAGACTTCCCAGAAATACAACAAAGTCACAGCAGAAAACAAACTTCTACAACGTCAATTGGATGATCTTGGCAGACAAGTTCAGAAGCTACTTCGAGAAATCGCACGTCATGATGATCCTACCATTCCTTCCGACGAAGATTTAGAGCAGATTCAAGTTGAAGCTGCCCAGGTTGACCAGGTCATCACGAACAGTCTTGTGTTGTTCAAGAACATCGAGCAATTGCAACAACAAAATCAGAGATTACTTGCCGTTGCGCGTGATTTGGGTTCTAGGTTAGAGAATGAAGAACAAGAGTATAAAGATTCTATGGAGCGTGAACAAACCGAAGCCATCAAAGAAGCACACGACGCGATCCAAGAACTCGCTGCTACGTTAGATAGAGAGAAGAAACATCACGAGAAGGTTATTCAAGCATACATGAAGGAACGTGAGGCTTTGAAATCAATGGTTGCGAAGGCTGAGAAAGCTGGTGTTGTGATATCTACCGAGCCTACCATTAATGGTGAGAGTGGTGTTGGGCAAGATGTATTGGCCAAGGAGCTTGTAGATGTCCAGAATCAATTCGAGGCGTATAGAACTGAGATGGGCATGGATACATTGAAGCTCAGAGAAGATCTGGTTCAAGCGCAAAGAGAGGCTACGACGGCAACGGCTTCGCTTGCCAAGGCTGAGGCCAAGGTTCAGTACATGACTGGTGAGTATATATCCACATATTTCCTATATATTTTTGCTCAACCATTCGTCTTCCGTCAATGTTTAGAACGTAGTCGCATGTATCAGGAGCAACTTGACGTCCGTTATAGCGAGGTTGAGAATCTCTCTAAACGTAATACACAGCTCCAAGCACAGTGGACTCGTTTGGACATCGAGTGTAACCGTCTCACCGAAGATCTACAAGTTGCTAATGGTCGCGTTGAGCAACTCAGGAACGAGAATGCCAACTTGCGTGCGGAGAAAGATATCTGGCAGGGTACCCAAAATCGTCTGCTTGAAGAGAATAGGGCGTTGTCGTTGGATCGCTCTCATCTATCGGATCTCATTGCTAATGTGCAAAAGATGCATAATGATCTCGAGAGGTCAGGAGAGAACGATAGACGTCGTCTTGAAAGTCAGCTACAGATGCTTGAGAGCCAAACGTGAGTAACCTGTTATTCTCGACTGTTTCTGTTACAAAATTTAAGTGTAATCAATAGTCAAGACCTGCGCGCTCAAGTCACTCAAGAACGTGATACCATTCGCAACTTGCAATTGCAAAAAGAATTCGACGTCAAGGAACTTCAAAGTCGTCTCGACAAAACTGTGAGTTTTAAACTTATATCCCTTCTGGGCTCGTGGAGCTAAATGCTATTTTATTGTTAGACTGAGGAATATGCTCGCAATCGTGAAAACCTCTTGGCAGCCGAGATGACCAAGAATCACCTTCAAGAGAAGTTTGATGATCTTACTAAACGGCTACAAGGCAATGAAGAGAAGTTATCTGTTTACGAACGTCGTCCTGTTGGGTCTGCCAGTGTTGTGCCTGAGAATAACGATGAAAGTTTATCCCGTGAACAACAGTTGGAATCGGAGGTTGCTGAGCTTAGGTAAAGATCCCGCTTCACTTTTACCATGAGCTGTCTTTTCACAAGGCCAACAGATCGGCACTTAAGGTTACGGAAGTTAACCTTGCAAATGCTAAAGAGCATGTACAGCAATATCAAGATATTTCCAAAGCTAACGAAGAGGCTTTGTCGAATCTCAGTAATACCTTCGATGAGTACAAGTCTTCGACTGAGGCTCAGGTTGCTCGCCATGAAGTATGTAGTTCTATTGATGCACACGGGATAATGGGTTGATGTTCTTTTTTTCCAGTCTGAACAAAAGTCCTTAGAAGAGAGACTACAAGTTACTCAACAAGAACTGGCTGAAGTCAAGAACAAATATCAAGAACTACAGAAAGTTTTCGAAACTGAACGTGCTGCTTGGGCGAGCGACAAGAAGACTTTGGAGGATACTATTGTTGATATGAGTACTTCAGAGAAGCATTCTGAACAGGATATGCATCATTGGCAACAGGAACTGCGTGTACAAGAAGAACGCGCCAAGGTAGAGGATTATCATTTGTTTCTGAAAGAATGAAGGTGCTAATTTCTTTTGTTCTAGTCTGCAGAAGAGAGATACTCCAACGAACTGGTTGCTCATGCCGAGGCTATCAAGGCGATTGAAACGCTCCGCAAAGATCTTTCAACTGCTCAAAACTCTTCCCGCAATAATCTTACCGCCGCCGAAACAGCCCAAGCCAAACTCACATCCTCTGAAGGAAGCTGGAAACAACAGAAGGAATCTCTGGACAAGGAAATTTCTGATCTTAAAGAAAGGTTAGTTTCGAACTTGTCGGCTAGGCAATCTTGTCGTTGTGTGCTGATTACCGCTTTGTAACGTCACAGGTGCAAAGATCTTGGTTCGCAGAATACCACTCTCCTTCAACATTTGGAGACCGTCAGCACACAAGCTACACGCATTAGGCAGGCAGCTGGTTCATCTGAAGTAGAGACTACAGAGACCGAAGGCGGTGATAATTCTGATGCCAAACTCGCTGAGCTTCACTCAGTTGTATCGTGGCTTCGTAGGGAGAAGAATATTGTCGATCTACAGCTACAACTTGCTACAGACGAGAATGTGCGACTCAAGAAACAAATTGAGCACCTCACGAAATCGCTACAGGAAACACAAGCCACATTATCTCAAGTTAGTTTGAATTCATGTCTAATGACAATATCGCTCACACCTATGTATATAGGAGCGTGAGAAAGCTGTCGAGAATTCGGCATCGGCAGCTCAACATGCTGAACTCGTAGAGAGGATCAATCAACTCAATATTTTGAGGGAAAGCAACGCTACTCTTCGTGCAGAATGTGAAGGCTACTCGAAGAAGTCCCAAGAGCTCGAATCTAAACTTAAGACTATTATGGCCGAATTGGAACCTGCTCAAGAACAAACTCGTGTTGCTCAGGCTGAGTTGGAGGTCACCAAAAATCAAGTTGCTCGCTTGGAGGAAGAAGCTCGCAAGTGGCAAGAGCGTAACGCACGACTCCTTTCTAAGGTAGTTATTGACTAGCTTCCCAAACTGAGCTCGGTACTCATATAGTTAACAGTATGATCGCATTGATCCCGCTGAGGTGCAAGCCCTGAAGGATGAGATTGATGGTTTGAAATCTCAAAATACTGAGTTGGCAAAGAAGAAGACCGAACTTGAAGAGTCTGAAACTAACCTCAACAAGAGAAATGACGAGTTGGCTGGACGTGTGAGTCAACATTGTTCTACTTTTCATTTCATCAGCTCATCTCAATGTTATAGCTTGAGAACTTCAAGACAACTGCTCAAAAGAACAACATGATCTTCAAGAACAAGATGGAACACCACCGCCTGGAGAATGTCAAGATCAGTGAGGAGAAACAAAAGTCAGAAGAACGTGTTAAGGAGCTTGAGGCTGAAATCACGAAACTTAAGGTATCCTCTGAAGGTGCTGATGGTGAAGCGGCCAAACAAACCACCGAGCAATCCAACAAGATTGTATGTGATTTGTTGATTGAAATATTTCGTCTACTAACAAATTGCTCAGGCTGCTCTTCAAAAAGAACGCGATGAACTACTTGTAGAAAAGGAGAACTGGGCCAAGTCTGGTGCTTCGGGTGCTCCTATGTCAATGGATGCAGCCTGGGAACAAGAAAAGATTCAGCTCGTTAAAGCTCGCGATGAGGCCGAAGAAAAACTCAAGGTAGGTGATTCGTCAAGGCCAATTTGAGATCTCATATTGATAATCGTTCGTTAGGCTGCAGTAGAAGAAGCTAAGAAAGCTGTCGAAGATGCGAAGAGTCAACGCTTCCAATCTGTAAATATTCTTCCCCATCTCCATCTTCCCATATCATTAATAATGTTCGTAGGAAAAATTCCAAGCCAGGATACGTTCTATGTTCGAAGCAAAGGCTGCGGAAGCAGAACGTGCTGCAGCACAGCAAGCAACAGCCGTCACAGAGGCTGTTGAAAAAGTTAAGAAAGAACTGGGCACAAACCCTTCCGCAGCAGACAATGCAGAGTTGGCCAAGAAACATGCGGACGAACTTAAGGCCTTACAGGAGAGACTTCTTGCTCAACATGAAAAGGATCTGAAAGTAGCTGTTGATGCCGCTGTTGAGGCTGCGAAGAAGGAAGCACCTGGCTCGACTGCCAATTTCGACAAAGATGCTGCTATCAAAGCCGCCATGGCCGAATATGATGAGAAAATTAAGGCTCAGCACGAGGCCGAAATCGAATCCGCTGTTGAACGAGGAAGAAGGGAGCAAATGACAAAGGGAAAACTGAAGGATGCACAACTTGCCAAAGCTCAGAAGCGAGTGAAAGATCTTGAAGGTCAAATTATTGAATGGAAGAATGCCGGACTCATTCCTCAAGATGCGACCATTAGCTCTGCTCCTGCAGCCACGGCACCCACTACCACTCCAGCTCCAGCTCCAGCTCCCGCCAACATCCAACCAGCTCCCGCGGCAGCTACAGTCACTCCGTCCCCGACAACACAACAAAATAGCAATCAACCGTTCCAACGAAAACAATCTATTCCAGGTCACCCATCAGGACCACCAACGGGACCCGCTGCTGCACGCGGAGGTGCTCCACATCGCGGACGTGTTCTTCTTGGTCGGCCAGTAACCCAAAGAGTACCACCTGTCAAATCCTCTTCAGGGACACAGCAAGCTGCTGCTGCTGCCTCGGCTGCAGCTGCGTCTTCTGTACCTGCCGGCGGAATGTCCATTATGGGAGCTGCCGGAAAACGCCCACGTGAAGAAGGGAATACATCTGCCGGGGATGACTCACTCGCCAAACGTCTGAAACCATCTGAAGGGACAGGAAGACCTGTTCAAATTAGACGACCACCGCCACCTCAACCTTAGTTCATTTGAATCGTGCAATCTCCATTTATCATCCGCACAAGTTATCTTTCTGTAATACTGTATGTAATGACTCTGTATTTTATTGAAACCATGGACCCGCGATACATAACGGTCTCACTTAGCTGCTTGTCGTACCTCATAGACATATTGGTCATCTTTTTACATCCATCTTTTCAGGTCCGCTGTCTACGTCAATATGTCCAATACTATATCTCTCTGTGGGTGAGACTCGGAAGTTACAAGTTACCTGTGTCCATTGCATGCATCTTCTCGTGGGGATATCGCCTTAATAACAATTCCCTTAGCAATCTTAATTAACCTACCACAAGTTCAGCACACTAGCCATCAGGGGAACCTCACAAAACGCAGTCCAGGATTGGCTGGGTGGATAGATGAGGAGTTCCGACCATATGGACAACTTTCTTCTCATCCCCGCAATGGTTTAGTTCCATGCACATGAAGATCATGAGTCCCATCTGACACACATTACCTTGGTATCCTTCACCCACCCGCTCTTGTATACGAGGGAGTAATAGGTATCCGAAGTACTGGGTGCATATATTTGTGACCATGCTGTACAGTGTGTTGTGGACCACACTTCAGACTTCAAGTCTCTCTCTCTCACTACTCTTATACTTATCTTCCATTCTCTTGAGCTCTCCCAAGCTCTCTCTTCTCTTTCAAATAGTTCTCTCGGTCCTCCTGCTCTTTTTTGGTATTTTGGAAACGGGGACCATACCGGGAATCCGAAGATGTCGTTATACAATGCATACATGGATTCGGACCCAGATCACAGCCCTAATCTAACTTCAATAAGGCCAAGACAATCACAACAACATCCAAGCCCAAGTCGTGCACCTTCATATACAGCGGAACCATTGGAAAATGAACAAAGAATTGCACTTAGTAATCATCATACTCGACCAAGACCTTCTGGGAGTTTTATTAAACAAAGTAAAGATGGACATGTGAGGTTAAGGTTGATTTCTCAAGAGAATGGTCTTGTTTTGCCTGTTTATGGAGTTTCAGGAGTTGTGGAAGGGTTTGTGGAATTGGATGAAGAGAAAGTTGAAGGTGTTGATAGCGTGGAAATTAAGGTGATTGCAATTTTGCCTATTTTTTTCTTCTTTTTTGTTTGTTTTATTTTTCGTTCAAGAAATTGATGTTAAAATTATGAGGTAGATTGAAGGACGGTTAAAGTTGAATGAAGTCGCAGAAGGTGGAACAACATCTGCTAAATTGGTTTTGGAAACGACTGTACTTTGGGAGAAAAAATCAGATGGACGAAGTTGTCCCGCTAGATTGAAATTTGGGTTTCGATTACCGATTACGTTTGTGTATGAAGGAATAGCATATGTAAGTTTATTCAAATCCCTTTTCAAACACTTTTTAAACAACGGGATGAACTTACGTTTCTTCTTCTCTTCTCTCCATCATTTGAAGCCTTTACCACCGACGTACGGTGTTAAACTAGCTGGCCTTCCCGGATTTACCGCCAGTGTTGATGTTAGTATTACCTTCCTAGCTCATTGACCGTTTCGTTTAGCTGATAATTGATGTTTGGATTAGTATTCTGTTGGTACCTATATCAATAGGCCAAACGCTGTATCATCCATGGTACCTGGACCACTAGTAACGAAATCGAAGACATTGGGGTTCCATTTCGGAAACATGTACGTCTTCACTTACTCTCGAATCCCTATACCATGTAATATGTCCACTAAAAAAAAAGTAAACATTAGAATTGTCAGCACACCGTTCATATACTATCCTCGAACTCGTCCAAATCAACCCCTTCCCAATCCTCTAAGACTAATACCTCGTCAATATTTTCAATTACCACCAGACTGGCGAATATACGAAACTATTTCAAAGGCAAAATCATCCAAACTGCACGATATTCATGTCAAATTCTATCTCCCATATTCGAGATCTTTTTGCTTAAAGCAAAAAATCCCCTTCCATTTAAGTCTTCATTTTTATGACGATGTTAGCCTTGCTACATTTTTGCCATTTGGTCCTGTTGTAGGAAGGAAACCGCAGTGGTCGAATCAAGCTGTTAATAAAGCAGTGATGAAGGTTGAGGTTCATAGACAAGCAACTGTTGATATCCAGTGATGAATCTTTTTGTTATACATTCTGACAACTGATTGTTTATGATAGGAACGAAATCGTGACGGACGCTAAACAAGATATATGGCGAGTTGATGCGATTGGAGAGGGTATTTTCAATCTTTATGTACGTTTATACAATTCATGACCAAGTGAACAGTTTTAAAATCTAAAACGAAAAAAAAAACTAGGGCAATGAATCGTTAATGAACGCATATTTTGGAGAGATTGAAATATTCGATGCAGTTAGAATAAGTGGATTCAAAGCGGCGGGGCTTACTGTAAAGGTGAGACCAGCATCAATCCTACTAACTTTTGACTTTTGTGTGGCAATGCTAATCAAATGTAATAATGACCGCGATGATAGGATTGCATCGTACTTTCCATGTCACCAACCCCTGATCCTAGGAAATGTCCATTTACCGATTTTCGCCTTGTTGTTCCTATTCGGCTTGCCACGGACCCTTGGACCCCAGATGGAACTGGGATAGGGCTAGGTTCAGTCAGAAATTAGTGTATAATATCGGACTCGATGAGACTCAATTTTCAATACTCACTTGTCATTTGTATTGTATTGTATAACTACTCCTGTTATTTATGACGTCGTTGGAGCATCATTTCTGGACTGAGACTAGCACCGGAGATACGCTAGGACTCATAATAAACTGGCACAAACCCCAGTCCGAGAATTGACGATTAACCCATGCCTTTAGCTCATCACGAAAGTAAAAGAAAAATCTCCAATGCAGGTATCCGATTACCTTCTGCTGTAGTTCCTTCACATGTAGTGGATGATGTACCCCAGCAAGGTGCGTAACAGCTTATTTGGTTAGTCTCTTTGATAGACTTAGGATCGCTGGCATCTTCATTTGTAGCATCCACGTCTCCTGGAGACGGTTCAGTCGTCCACAGTAACCATCGTCATGGTGGAAAAGAGACGTACGACGAGCTATATAATTTGGGTGTGAGATATGAGGAATTAAAGAGTTATGCTCCGGCTAATGAAGTGGCCGGTGAGAAGAAGGTGCCGTTCAAAGATCAAGTGAAAGGCATGTCTTGTATTTATATGATAGATGCTCCCATGTTGACACTAGCGTAAGACATTGCTCAGGTGAATTAATCTCATTTCCATTGATTGGAATTAAATAATAATAATTTTGAGGATAGAAAACTTGTGAAGCAGTGAGTATGAATCTCCCATCTCCTTTAATTGTATGCTGAATTGCGCAGATCCTGCACAGAAATGGCCATGATTATAACCGCAAGGTACGTTGTGTACAGGGGTAGTTGAAATATGCGCTGATAGATTATAAAAATAGACAAGTGGGGAGGAAAAGAGATAAGATAAGATCGGCTGGCGGAGATCTCGGAGATAGGACCACGTCAGTTGTAAATTTCTAGCGCTTAGTTAGTCAATTGCTTCAAATACTTCATGAATCCTGTTGTCCATAGTTCCGAGCATGCATACGCTGTAGGACCTTTGCCTTCTATGTGTCCTAGTCTGTTATCCTCAAACTTCTTGCTAGGCAACGGACCTAGTGCAAATTAACCCAGGCGGCGTAAAGATAGCTGCAAACTATGTTCGTCAACTTGATGCTTCGCATTCTACTCCTATCGTTATCTCACTAGCCTCCTTTCTAACCAGATCAAAAATCGTCTTCAACACGACGCATATACCCCACGGTCATGGCGTACCCACCCGTTGCATATATGCGCTCCTGAGCCTTATGATTCGGATCATCCGTTGACGAAAACCGTCCTTGATTGGATATTTCTCATTTCATCTCTCAACTTCAGTTTCTGGTCTCCACTTGAAGGATCAAAGAAGAGATACGGTGTCGAGTGGTATTCTGATTGGGAACAAGCAAAAAAGTGTGGACATGGGCAACGACAAACATTTACGGGATATTGGAGTCTCGTCGCTGCTCTAGATCGAGGTATTTGTGGTGTTCTTTTTTTCTTCTTACGTTAAATTTTTTAAAACACGTTTCAGCGTTATGGGACGAGGATATACCTTTTGTAGACCCAGAGTTCTACTCCTCGGAAACTCTCTGTCCAGACTCGCTTATTGAACATGTGTTTCGTCACGCAAATGAGTCTATCGAATCCATGCCTTTAATACAAGAACGGATACGAATCATTCGCCAAGTTGGTTCCATTTTAACAAACGTAAGGACGTGGAAGCTTTTAGCCATGTGATTTATATTTTTAATATCAACATCTAGAAATTCCAAGGTTCATTCAAGGGCTTCATTGCAGAGTTTCACAAAAGATATCACAACAATGGATCTGCTCTTGACCTCGTGAAAATGGTCACTGAAACATTTCCTCCTTTCAGAGACCAAGTCCTTTATCAAGGCCGAACGGGTAAGAGAAAAATTTTTTTTTTCACATTAATTTCCAATCAGTTTAACAATTCTGGGGTTGTCAGTATATTTCTGGAAGCGAGCCCAGATTCTTGTTGCAGAACTCTGGGCTGCATTCTACCCTCCTTCTCCGGACATACCACACCCAATCTTCCCAGGTACGCTTGGACCACGCATACATGAACTTACGATGTTCGCCGATTACCGAGTGCCCCAAATATTGCATCATCTCCGTATCCTGGAGTACCCACCTTCCCTGATGCAACAACTCCGATCAGGTCTAGACTTCTTACCTGGCTGTAGAGAAGAAGTAAGTCTACGTGCCGCAAGTATCGTAGCCGTTGAAAGAGTGCGAGATGAAATCCTTCGGTTATTCGCCGAGACTCGGGAGAAAGGCAAAGATGAACACCCTTTACAGATGGTTGTTAGTAGTGTGCTTATTGATTTCTATCTATGGGATCTTGCCAAGAGGATAGAAAGTGGGGAAGAGAAGGTTGAGGGAATAGAAACTGCGGAGTTGGCCCCTGTTCATCGTACCCGAAGCATCTGGTACTGATTTTTCACGCAAAAAACGGGCCAGGTCTAATTCCATATAGAGTGAGCTACATACTATATAGTCATCCTATACTATTTCGCAACTTAGATAGACGCTACCAGCATACAGTATCTTCCAATAATGTATTTACTAAGTCTATAATCTATTGACCTATAGTAATTGGAGTTCTCGTCACTGCTACAGTTTCGCAAACTCGAAGAGATGTCACTCTTTTCTCTCCCTCGGCCCATATCTATTAAAGATCCAACACCCGCCAACGAAAATCATCTTGGCAAGCCTCGAACATGATCCAATTATGAAAGGGAATAAAGATGAAGAGTAATAGGTGTGGGCACTAACGTAACAGTATATTATTTCTTATAGGGACAGGGGATAACAAATCCTTGGGGAATTGGGCATTGGGTATTTTCTTTGTTCCACAAAAAAAAAAGCACGAACGTGGCCTGGAGTAAGGGATAAATTTATTTGGAAATCCCCGGAAACCTGGCAACCCCAAAGTGGTCTCCAATTAAGTTCTCTGATGGTCTTTAGCAAATGTGCCATTAATCGGTGATGGATGATGATGGGTGATGGTCTATTCCGGAGAGTAAGATATTCCATAAGTGCGAAGTTGTGTTGAAAAGTGGAAGCAGGAGAAATTCAAGTTCAGTGTATCGCATCCATAAACCAGTTGTAAACCATTACTATTACACGTCTACATCGTCACCTAGTGACATCATCGAATAAGACACTGACGCACTGCATATAACGAGATAAAAATACTAACATGAATCGTTTCCTTCCCGTTTCCCTCACGTTCTCATATTACTACTTGTACTTTACTGTATGCACTCCCGTCTCTCTAACATAGTAACTTCGTGGCCGTTACTTCGCCCCTTCGTGAGTTATTATAATTATTCATTTTCCAGTGAACCATTCACCAATCTGATTAGTACTTGTGATCAATCAATCGATCACACGTTTACGGTGATGGGACCGGAGTGGTCATCATATTTCACTGTAATGACTAAATATTCATTCATGAGTTTCCAAGCTCCAACGATGTTTCTAAATAAGAAAACCCCCCAAAGTAAGGGATTTTCCAGTGTTTCCGAGTTTCCGGGGGTTTCCAAATAAGTTGATCCATGCATACTTCTGACATACTGACTACATACAAATTTCGATTACATACTAAATAGGTAGTCAAGCTGTCAGGTCCAAGGGTCAAATTTTCAAAAATATCTTCATTCATCTCGTTTATAAATAGGCCTTCCGGTTTCTGTGATTTACCGATTAAATATTATTCAGTTTATTTTGTGGGGGTGAAAAATAAAATAATTGTTGTATGTTATTTTTATGGTATACATAGCCACTCCCCACAGTCTTACTTAGCGGTTATATAACCACCTAAAATGAACTGCGTGAAATTTTCTTCGACCAATGTGTTTTTTTTTCTGTTGGGGTTGAGTATACGAAGTGCCAACAATTGAATGGGAGAAGAAAAAAATAATTAACTTAAATAAAATTGCCGCCGGCTTGTTCATAATCACATTTTATCCAGAAAAAATGGAAAACGAGAACAAGAGAGAGAGAGAGAGAGAGAGAAATCTCCGAGGTCCCCAATAAGTGATTTCGAAACTTTTCACACAAGAAGCATACGTCATACATTTCTCCATCTCTCCCAATAATTCCAATATTCACACACGTTCTAGATATCCATGGCATCAAATTGAAATGAATTACATGCATACCGAATAAAACGTTGTTATGTATGGCACTTAAGTACATATGCCACTACCTTTTTGAAATGTTGAAGGGCGCGCCCACTGTTAAAATCATCCGGCACAACCGGTAAGATGAATTTTCAGTCCCGATTCAGTCTCGTCCGCCGCGATCATCTTATCCCGTGTGACGAAATACGTACCCACAACTGCTTTTTTTATAAAATAAGTACCTCTACCTTATCTATGCGCTGCACTGTGCGGAAACGAGATAAAGTAATATATGGGGGAGCATCAATCATTTGAACTTTTCTAATAAGATAATATATGGGCGGTGCACTGGCGGTGCGATAGCTGTCTGTCTATGAACCGTATACGATCAAAAGGACCAATGGAGTCGACAATCATTGTACTGACCATGTATTACATAGTATATATATTACATATCTGATTTTATTCCAGATTTTAACACGCAGATTACAACATTATTTTACAAATTCCTAACAGTGTTGTTAACCAACAACCCCTTAACTCACGATCATCCCTTACACGCTGCGCATTTACCAAGACATGTCCGCATCCGAGTCTGAATCGTTATCATCTTCCTCAGACGACATATCAGTAGTAATACTACGTATCGCAAAAACATCGGCCTTTCCTTCTTCTCGGAGGATACTATAATGATAGATATTAATCAGTACAAAAACCCGAATTATTATCAAGCCCGTCAAGAGAGGAACTCACTGATCAAACATACTTATCGTACTCCTTTCGGATACGTCTGCTTCAGGGTCCGACTCTCCCGTTGTATAAAATCCCATAAGGGCACGGTAATAACTGATCCGGTCTTCAGTTCCGTCACTACTAAGTTGTCGGACCTGTGCCGGTGAACGTGATAAATCTTGAGCGCAAGGCGAACATGGGGTTGGACTGTGGAGAACCATATGCTTCTCTACTCCAGACGTCACAATATGTAGAAAGTGGGGATGGATTACGGCGCTATTAACAATAGAGTTATGACCTGATCCTCGTGATTAAATTTCATTCTAACTATTTCTTTTGGTATCTGTAGGTTAAAGAAACTTACCCGTGAGCCGACACAAGGGCGTCGAAAGTTCCAAAGGGATATATTTGGTTTCGTTCGGGCTGGTGGTATAAGCTGTGGTGGCCGATAAAAACACACTATAAATATAGATTTAACTTGTGATTTTCACCTGTGGTGCCAGCCTGGCTTTCACGACCCCACTCATCACCGGTTATCTCTTGCCTCTGACTCACAAGATCTGACGTTGTTGGCAGTTTCCAGACATAAACCGCAGAAATCGTCGGAGCCAGTTGCAAACAAATCATCAGTTTCGAGACCTGGTCCACCAAAACAACCGTGCTGAAGATTTCTTTGAGTTCGGAGTTCTTTCAGATGATTGTCAAAGACTACCTTCATTGTACAGCTATTTGAGTAGGTTCGATCTCCTTCTGGAACTTGTGTACCATCTGGTCGGTTTTTTCCAGTCAAAACCGCTATGGGATTTTCATCGGATACAGAATACATAGTAGGATACCAATGCTACAAACTCAATTCAAGAAATTCTTATCATTTTTGAAAGGACGACAAACTCACTAGCATTGTAACCATGAACTTGGTGCCTGGTACGTCATTTAGTTACCGACAACTGCAAGTACAAGCGACCAAGAAAAGTTACCTTCACGGTCAAAAGTTATACTACTTGGCTCCGGGTTGCATAGATTCATATAACCAGGTTTGGTTAGTGTGGTATTATACTGTTCCAAACAGAAATTAGCCAGTATTTTTAGACATACGAGATAAAAATACCGTTCGGACAACACCTCTCCGTGATCTCGTTGCTAAAGGTCCAAACGCCATTCTTTCGTCATGTAGGCAAACTAATCCCTTTTGTTGGCTACTGAGGAATATATGCTCCATATTCGGATGATAAGCCACCCCTGTTACTTCAGATTCCAGATGTAATGTATTCTGTGCTCGTGGAGCATGGTTTCCTTCTCGCCCATCATGTCGTAAAATGCGCCCATCTTCACTGTAAATAATGATTAATAAGTATTTGAGCATGTGAAAACATGACATGGAGTCAACCTGCCACTCATAAATAGTTCATCGTAGATAGGATGACAGGTAACAGAGCGTGTAGTGTCCTTTTAAAATCATCAGAAGTTGAAGGTTTTAGAGCAAAAGATCAGGGAAAAATATGCGTACATCATGCCATGAGATTATTGAATCTGGTCGGTGTATCGTTTCCGAGACTTGAGTAAGAGAGGTTCCAAGAAACGAGGCGTCATATTTATATATGTTATTATCTATACCAGCTCTGAATATAATAAATATTAATCAGTACGTTCATGACAATTCATAAACGAGTGAAAATATTGAATATTGAACCTACGCGAGTAAATATCGATTTGTGGCAGAGAAATTTAGAGACAATATATTAGACTATGCAGGATTATAAGCTTCTATGTAGAAACATACGGTACAGGACCTACTTTCGGACCAACAAAGGTTTCTATAGGTTTCTGGATATCTTCCTGATAGAAGTCCCAAATGCGAATATTCAGATCTAAAGACATTACAGTTTATAATCATACCTCAAGCTTGTTCGCAACCAAGAAAAAATAAATAGAACATACCATCACCGCCGCTTGCCAAAAATTGACCTTGTCCATTCGTAAATGCAAGCGCATTAACACAAGACGTGTGGCCAACCAATTTCCTAAATAAACGTACAAAGAAACCAGTACACGTTGAGACCATCAGCGCCCACAAATCACGTCAAAAGTCCCCGAGGCATCAAAAAAAAAGAAAAAACAGATATGATCATTAGGGGCCTATTTCAGGTAAAACAGCAACGACTCAGCCATAAGTAACTATAACCTGTCAACTCTTGGTCCCTCGGGCGTTCAGGTTTCAAGCCTCAGGGCCTAGTGCAAACAATTAATAGCTCCAAGGATAGCTGTAATCCACATTGGCAACAAGCGACCAAGAAAACCAAGAACATTGTTTCTTGACGCAAAGCACATGCCCCACAGAACCCGAGATTAATACCCCAATGAATTCAATAACAAAACACTGTGCATCCGAGTTGTTGCACATTTACCCCAAAATTCCTCAACTGATCCCACCCCAACTGTCAATGGGCAAGATCATAAGACCAAGAAACCCGGAAAAACTGAAACAAAACAGAAGATAAATAATCAATTTTGATCTATTTACCTCGAATACTGAAACCCCTTCGCAATGATGGATTCTAATACATCCGCTCTGGTCTTATTAATATTGGCCGGTTGAGCAGAGCGTATTGCACTGTAGTTGTTGAATAGTGACCTTCGCCCAGTTCGTTCGGGATACATGGAGGAATGTGTTTGATGAAGAAAGAGTTACGCTGAATAACGTTGAAGCCATAAAGGTGACCAACATGCCATTGAGGGCTGTAACAAGCCTCCATAGATATTACACTCTCTAAATAGAGTAAGTCTCGATAGCTAAGTGGTATAGCATGCGATTGCAGTTAGCTGATATCGCAGGGTCCGGTGTTCGAACCACCGTCGGGACTTCATCTTTTGATCCGCATTTTCCCTCCTGCCATCTCCTGGTTTTTTTTGCTCAAGTAAATAGATAGATGGCACGGCAGTCTAAGGTCAAACAAACGAACAATAGTACTAAATAGAATATATATGTATATATGCTTACGCACACAATGCTAGTAGGGATGGAGCGAGTAGTAAAAAGAACTATGCATACGGCGGATATTGACAACCGAAGAAATTACCATCACCGACAAGCAGACAAAGCCAAATCCAAAATACTAACGAAACATTAGAGAACAGACAAAAAAAGAACAGGATTTATCAAAACAAACAAACAAAACTCTATGAGGGTGTATCTATGAGATGTGTGTGGGCGTTTCCGCATAAAATAGAGAGAGACATAAGAAACAGAAGGGGGAGGGGGCATAAGAGTAAAAGAAAACAGTTCAGGTCCCAGTGTCCTTGGATTTATCATAAAACCAGCGCGTTCCAAAGGGTCATATCATCTAAAAGCCCAAAAAAAAAGCTCCAAAAGCGTCCGAAACATCAACAGAAGAAGTCGTAAATCTAAAAAAAAAACGAAGGATCATCGCACGAAATCAATGGCCATCTTCTGAGAGGATGATGAGGTTGTAGAAGTTATGCCACCCCTAGCAGCAGCCTCGAATTCACTGAACCCTGGTAGTTCAATCTTCTCCTTCGCCTTCTTTTCCCCATTTCCGTCCTCTTCCTCCATTCTAACCTCGGCATCATCTCCATCACTCTCATTGCTATCTTTGCTTGGAGGAACCTTAAGTGGAGGTAGAATGATTGGAGGCGCCCACTGCGTGATCCAGGCATGGATCTCATTCCCCACAAACTTCCGCTCAACGGATGGGGATGCATCGGTGTGGATACACCCGATACGGGGTGGCTAACACCACCCGGTATACCAGAAATACCTCTCGGTGGTGATGCCACCATAGGAGTCATTGAAAATGCCATTCGAACAGAATGCGCTAGGTTGTGATGACTGTGTTCTCTCTTCGAGATGGCGGTCATCTGTCCAGCAGCAAGTGCTTGAGTCCAAGGAACAGGCGAAGGAGCTCTTGAACCATTATTACTACCGTGGATGATAGCACCGGGCGGCAAAAGCGGCGGAGGACCTAAGGGAGCATGTTGACCGAGACTTCCTGGGCTACTGCCGTTACTATTCGGTCCACTAGAGAGTTGTGGCGTGGGTGCACCCGATGACGAAGAGCCTCCTTGGTGATGATGGTGGGGCAAAGAAGGCACAGCATACCCCAAAGAATCACTTCTTCTTGGATGTTTGATCATGGGACGGTGGTGCATCATCATCGAGGAATTCGTTGGACTACCTATCAGACTAGATTTGGTATGCGAGCCTTCAGTCGTGTCTCTGTCACCTGGTGGTGGCAGTTGCACAGGTGAGGGTGCACGTGATGGATTTGTCGAATGGAGGGTAAGTGTTCTCAGAGGCCCAAGGAACGGACTAGTCGAAGGAGTATAAGCGAAATCTGCAGACGTCGTTCGCATAGCAGAATAATGTGGTGGCGAGTGATCCGAGGAGTGAGGCCTAGAATGATGAACCGATGAGGTTGGGTTAATCTGGAAAAGGCCTCGAGGGGGTGACTGTGGGTTTGTCCCGTGTGTTTCTGAATCTGAACTAACAGGGGAAGGGGAATCGTCCTGAGTACTTGTCCCAGCCAAATGGCGATAGTGGTTATGAGAATGGGGGTGATAAGGATGCTGCCATACGTGGTGTGCACCGTGACTAGCACCAGCAGGGCGCATTTGGTCAACCAAATGTCCCGAAGAGCGTGATGAACCAAGGCCTGAAGAGTGAGGGTGGTGGTGCGGCCCTGGAGCAGCCATATGCCAAGCTGGACCGCTTAGCCTCCTTCTCGAGTTTTTGTCGTCTCGACCGTCATGAGGATGCCACTCTCGTTCGTTAGAGAGACCAAAGTAGCCTCTCTCCTCTGGTGTTAGGCCGAGAGCAAGGCCGGCTCTAAGGGAAGGGGTAGCGGTGGGACTGGTGGTAGCACTTTTGCTGAGCCGATGATAATAAGGATTCCCCCGATTCTCGCTCTCGGCACGACGAAGGGCTTCAGCATGACGAGCTTCGTATTCGGCACGACGAACAGCCTCTTGGCGTTCAAGAACATACAACTCGTCCATTGCAACGCTGGAGAGGGTAGTGAATGGGGTAGGGTGTGAGTGGTTGGGGTGATGGAGGTGTGTAGGGTGCGCTGGATGACTGCGACGAGAAAGAGGAGCGTCGTAAGGACCACTCAGGACGGTAGGTCTAGCGTAGGATTTCCCTGAAACATAAACGTTCGTCAGGATAAATGGTACAAGATAAGGGTGGAATGGAGAGGTTCCGCCGACATAGAACCGAGATACGCACCTCATCATCACTGTTTGCTCTGCTCCTGGCCTTCTTTTTGACTCGCAAGGAAGGATGGTCCGCAGGCTTGGCAGTGGGGAGAGTGGCACGTTGGGGGTCATCTATAGGAGAAAATTCGAGGCGCTGTTTAATAAGAGACTTTTTTGAGGACGAGGTTGCTTGGGGGTCATTATTGTGGATGCGGGAGTGTCGTGTAAGCTCATCTGAGCGAGAAAAGCGCTTTTCGCATCCTGGAAAAGAGCAGAGAAAAGGTTTTTCCCCAGTGTGAGTGCGGATGTGGCGAGTCTATGAAAAAGTTAAGAGTTGGATGAGAAACAGCAGAGAAAGCATACCTGGTGCTCGAGTCTTGAGAAGGCACGGCCGCAGAGCACGTAGGGACACTTGTAGGGCCTGGCGGTGGCCTTGTCGTGGGATGCCATTTGGATGGGAGAGAGGAGTTGTGGGGAAGACTATAAAGGGCGGCCATTTTTCCACGGTCTGCTAAGTGGTTGCTAAGTGTCTGCTAAGTGCTCCGGCCTAGTGTATTTCCGCCTCCGATTCGGCCCGAAAGACATGCGCTGGTCTCGGTCCGCAACAAGCACCCACCTGATATCCGCCCGCCATGTGTGTCCCTTCAACACAGTCCTGACGATCCCATCTGATCGCAAGATCCAGATGCGGGGTAATCAAGATGCTACTCTAATTTCTGCACGTGAATGTTTTCCCGAATTTCTATCCGTATCTAGTTCCTGTCGAGGCTCTCTTTACTTCTGTTGGAAGAAACTTACTGAGAATTGTCAGTAAACATGGCCTCGAGTCCTCGAGTTTACTCCAATTGCATTGTGCCATGCATCGAATACGCCATACAGTCTCAAAATTGCGAAATTATTCAGCGTTTACGCTTCCGTATGTCAGACATCTCCTCGAATCAAACTAAAGTAAACAACAAACTTGCTCAATCAATTTCGAAAATTGGAATTTGGTTGTTAAGCTGGGGAAAATGCCTCCCGATAATTCACCGAAGAGAGTAGGAGGTATTTCAATACAAACGCTTCCGAGGTAGCTCTGCTGATATCCAAAGTACAACCGCAGGTTACATCGGTTACAGTTAGCACCCTTGCCGATAACTACATCCAACCTCCGACCAACTTCTACGTCACATGCATATGGCCGCCACGTCGTGAGCAGTGCGACTTTCAGAAGAAAGAAGAGCAAAATAGCCTATCCCTGGGAATTACCGCCAGTGCCCCGGTAGATACACATCACCTCAACTCATCGATGCCTTCTCTTGCTTATTTTTAAATGGACCAACATGCACTTCACATGCTCTCCTAGTGTTTCAAAGGTCTCGGCAGTGACTGTATGCCCACATTCTCTCAGGTTTCAAACCACTGACAAGGTCATACGACTCTTATAACATCCATTCTCCCACAGAGTCATGACTACGTCGAGAGAACACACGCCAGCATATCTGATTTCATCATGTACACGAGTTATACGATGTAACCTCCACCGGAGCCACCCGAGCCCCAATTAATGATGATGTTTAACCACAAACAATGATCCTGTAAACCTTCATCAATATAACTGATTTATGAATATATAAATACTCCAGGTTAACTCCGTGGTGTAGTGACTTAGTACAAAGCAAAATAAACTTAGGGGACGTTTCATCATGCATCACTACTAGTAATGCATGGCGCGATATAACATCATAATAGCTTTAAAGATGAAACAGTTCTCTGCCTATTTCTTACCAATTTCGGACACAATTTTGAGAACTGTATTCCCCCAATTCGTCCCCGCATGATACAGATCATAGCAAAGTATGGGGTGCCAGCGACGGGACTACTATGTAGCTATAATAGTGGTAAGCCCAAACCCTTATTCAACTCATTTCATTTCATTTTCCGATATATTCCGCCCTCTACGTATGTGTATATATAGTAAACCCTTATACGTACACAAGAGTCATCCAAAAAAGACACTCGGAGGAGACTCTGACTCGAAAATACACGTTACTCCAATTTGCCGCATCACGCAGCACCATAGTACAGTCTAGTAGAGGCTTGAGGCCTTGAGGCTATGCTGATACCTCCGTCCTGCGATAAAAATTAACCATCACTGTTAGGACTTTGTTGAGAGCGCAAGGCCAAACAATGAGACCTATCTTTTTTTATATCTTACATAATCATCAACATCGTTGACACCACGCAACTCAGGCCTCAGGGTTACCCCACCTTCTCCAGACTCACCTTAGCTTTCGGCTATTTCGTAAAAAGCCGTCGAGAAACGAGTGTGAAAAGATGTCAGTTAGGTTGGACCCTAAACTTTCGTGTATATGTAAGGTCTGTTATCCTCTGCTAACCCTTGAGTTGAGACCTTGAAATTTGAGGGTGTTGGTATTGCAATCTTGGCACTTGTGCCACCAACATGATAGCCAGTGACATTTCCAGGTTTAGATTTTCTCTTCCTACTTATACTCTCAATGAGCGCCTGGAGACCGTTATCCGGGTGTAGTATAACGTGAAACCTGAGGCCTGAGGCCCGGTGAGAGAGGGTCTTGAGGCGTCTTTGACAAATTGACATGGACATAAGGTAAAATGAAAGCGGGTAATAGTGCGGAATGAGTAGCCTGCTGTCAGCCAGTTGCACAGCGTTGACTCTATTTCTATTTCTATTCCTCTCTCTTGCTCTCTCCACCCCACTTCTTATAGGTTCTTTTTTGTTACGCGAAGAAATCCCGTGTTTTCAGGCCTCAAGGTCTTAGGGGATTCTCGAGTAAGTAATAAGTACCCTGAGAGATGCTTTTTATGGTGATGCACTTTACCACCGAAGTCGACGTGGGCATAAGTAAACTAAATATGTGCTATTTTCGAACGAAACCCCAAAATCGGAATCGACAACTGAAATGTTTCGAATTTTCGGAATGTTGCGTCGTTCAAACATTCATGGAACATGCCGAGGGAGGACAAGAGAAGCACACTGCACCCCAAGGTGACAAGTATAACTGTACGATAAAATGCTAGTACATCTCAGCTTCGGACTCTGTGTACCATGCATGATCCATGACGGAAGGGTTTCCGAGAGAAGGGATACTTTCTGCCCTCTTTTGGTGTACAATTCTAAGCATATATTTACTTGGGCTTGAACATAGAATATGTCATGATGTGGTCATAAGAGGTTTTGACGATCCCTTTCAGTGAAAAGCCACAAAGGTTAGAACTTTCTCTTTAATTCTCTTAATACCAAGCAAGAGAAGTAGTTAGGGTTACTTGTTCGTTCTCTTTTTGATCTTCTTAAGTTCTGCATATTCGATCATTGACCTTTGTAGAATATGTTATTAATAAATCGCTCTTTTCAAGTGTTCGTGTGTTCCTCTCGGTATTACCAATCACTCTTCGAAAAAGAAAATTACAACCAATCTTCTGTATCCCATGAGATTTTCATCTCTCTAGTATATCTACCGGAGTCCTCACTCCAAGTTTCTCAAACTTTTTTGGTCTTGGTCTTGGGTCTTGGGTCTTGGGGTTGACCTGGAACTTCCCGTTGATTTACAACACACAATACGCAGCTGGTGACCAAAACGCTTGTTGTTCGGTGCAGCCTGGGACCTAATGAGTGGATTAGTCGGAAGTACTTAGTAAAATGAGGGCGTAGTTTCCATTCTCTTTGATAATAACTGTATTAAAACCTCAAGGTTTCCAGGTGCCCATTCACAACAGCAAAAGGGTTCGTATTAACTAACATCTACCCCTAGACATGAATTAGTGTATGAAAACTCCACAGAAGAAGTAGAAGCACCTTGTCCTGTTGAATGATTTTGAATTGAATGAACATGTCGATGATGTCGATGAACACATCACTGCTGACAAATATCGATTACTTCTGTATAGTAAATTTACATGGGTACATTCACTGTTCATTACTTTACCTCAGTAAAACAACTATCAATTATTTTACCAAAAGGTGATACTTAAAACAAAAGAATTCCGATAATTCCCCATAGTTTCCGGAGCGTCCCAGACGTCAAGCACTAAGAATAACCTGAAGTATCGAAGAAATCCGGAAGCCTGGTAGTATCTCGGCGACCGGCCCCCACAAATAGAAACCCGAAGTGAATTGCTATTAATGTTTCTTAAAAACCATTTTGCTATCTCAAAAATCCAAATAGGAGTAGGAGAATCAAAATCATGTGAACGTGCAATTCTAATATTAGTCTACAACCACCATGAAAATATCCTGCGAACACTTTTCAAGAGTATTTCATCTTAATGAAATCTTGAAATTATGTGTATGTATACCATGGCCCAATGCACTAGAAGAAAGAAGATCGGCATTGTCCTTGAAGATCCATATAGACATGTTATTCCACAGAGGTTACGCCGATGTAATTTGTTGGACACTTCGCATGCGTATTCAACTTTTCGGCGGGTAGAAGAACTTCACATTGTGTTGCCACACTATAGTATCACATTCTCCTCTTCGATTTTATACGTGGTGTGTAGTATGAAATTCGACACCAATTTCCGATCACATCATGTTCTGATAGAAAATAGAACATAATACTTCAGTTGGCCAGATTTTGATTTCATGGGAAAAGTTGCCGAATATTTTGAAGTTGATGATGACTTGTAGAGATCTAAGACGCCGCAGAGTTGGTTTACCATCTGCGGAAGTAATCTATGATCGATTACTATATGATCTTCTCCATACAAATATTCCACTTTGATCTAACCAAAAGGGAGTGACTTAGACCAATAGCCCATTACCCCTATCTTTTGATGACGCTTGTAAGTATTTTGATGTTCTTTTAAGTAGTTAAGTAATAAGTACCCCATACACGACCGGGGTACAGATAACTGATTAGATGGCGGCAGGAAGTTTACCACCGCACAGTCCGAAGTCGGACTCCCCTTTGCGGACCCCCGTGCCAGCGGCTACTACAACTTCAAGTGTAGCAATACATTTACGTAGTAGTATAACACCTATCCTAAGGTTTTCCAGACAAGACAATGTATTTTTTGTTTCAAGATTTCCAATGGAGGTTTCGTTAAGAAAAAATCAAAAACTTATCAAACTCGGCATCGTGCATCCGAGCCCATATAATCATAAGCTACAAATGTCCAATAACGGGTATAACGGAAATAAGGAACAAGAAACCTCGGATACACACATGTACATAATTGATGTTGTTTTTCTTTCTTTCTTTCCCAATGCTCTACATAAGTGTTCCCTTCTTTTTCTTCAACTTGAATCATCAATCCATCATGCATCCATCAATCCTTCTCCGGAGTGTAGGCGGAATTCGAATTTTCACACAGATTTATATAAATATAAATATATGTATGTATGTACGGTATGTATCACACTACCGAGGGCTTCTATGATTCTACGATTCTGATTCTCTTTCTTCAAGAAGATCAACGATCTTCGTTTGCTTTCCAGTTTACATATCTTAGGAACATAGGAGAAGAGTCAGCAGCTGTATACCCGCATGCGGCGTAACTAGAAGTATGCTACGGTAGTAGTACATGCTACTTGTACCCAAGCACACTATCTGGCATACAAACTCACATCACACACACGGAACAAGATACGTAACATATGCATATGTTTTGTTCTTTAGGGGATAAGTTATCTATTACCTCTATCTTGGGCGGGTTTTCTACGGATTGTAGATAGGTGTGTGTATTTTTCGAAGAGAGAACCTTTTCATTTTTTTTTTATCAATGGAAAGAATGGAGACAACGGAGGCAACAGAGACTTGGAAACTACAAGATCTCGATATAACCGCGGTATCCCCAGAAATTCACACCGCAAACTTCTACTGGAAAAGCAAAAAAAAAACTGCTCATATTTATTTATGATGATTTGGTAAATGGTAATCCCTACCGACCCCATTTTTTAAAGCCTGGACCAGGCATCAGAAACAGCGGGCTCGGAGAGCCGCAACGGCTGCTTCCAAAAAAAAAGATCATCAATGTATTCATTTATCATTTCACTTTTCCATTGTATCAGGTTGCATAACGGCTACTATCGAATGATATTCAGCTTGTTATCAGTAATCAACTGCTTTCAATGGCCCCGAGGTTGGACCATCATTACCATTCTCAAATACAAGTTAGTACAACGGCAATTCTACTGAGCGAAGCGATATTGGATTGATTTGTCTTGTGCCGTAAAGAAGTTGGCAAAGTCGGAAAGTTCGTCAGAGAAAGGTGTTTGTGATTTTACTGCATATATCAAGAAAAAGAAAAAGATTACATATTGTGTACTGCACCCTTTACGAAAGGCTGATCATATTAAGTTCAATGTAGAATCCCCAGAAAGTAGGGGATGAGAATGAATAACAATAGATGAAACTTCATAAACATAAGTAATGTATCTATGTGGCATCAGTCGAATCGTCGGATGTGTATGTAGAACATTATAACCTAAACTAAGCGTTCAATACTGAAACATCACATAGACAGTACTAAAAACAGGAATACATTGCATTCCATATATATATATATAACGGTGAACATGAAGATGGTTACCAGAAAGAAGGATCATTTTCGGAATTGATCTCGACTAACTTGTTAATTACTTACTAGGCATTTACAGCCTGAGTACCATGAAGTCGTTCCTTAGAATCCACCGAGTGTACGGCTACGTTGATGTACAATCGCAATGTGGTGTATGAATTACAGTAGTACAGTAATCATGATGATTGTCCCCGAAGTTATTCCCAAGTATCCACGATCACCGATATTATTATACACACGTACACGCATACTTATTGACAAACTTAACCTCTGCACCTGTGAGATAATAGTATATACACACGTATATATATATACATGCGCGATAAGTCCGAAACTTTCAGTTTGTCAAATTGAGTTGTTATTCGCCTTCGGTACCAAAATGCCCAGCATACTTAAGTTTATGGAGGAGTCCGAGTCGAACTTTCGATTTTTCGATTTTAGATTTCGGAACAACCTGCCAATTATATTAGAATGGTTCGAAGTCTTTTTTTTGCTCCGTTTATTAATGTCATTCCTCATTGGGTGTTTATGATCCAGATTCTCGAATCCGAACACCTGATGCACCCACGTGAAACCTCTTGTTAGACACGGGTGATGGGTTGACACCCGGATCAGCTTGGACATATTTCGAGTTATTTCCCATATGAATTGAGAAATATGGTGAAATACCCCAAATGTCTTGTAACTTTTTATGTTTCTTTCCGGCTACAAAATACAAACCGGTTAACCTTGTCTCCGGCAACCGATATCATCATTTTCCGGCACGTCCCGGTTATC
Source organism: Coprinus comatus (assembly GCA_034638255.1). Lineage (NCBI taxonomy): Eukaryota > Fungi > Basidiomycota > Agaricomycetes > Agaricales > Agaricaceae > Coprinus > Coprinus comatus. The sequence continues at coordinate 108,799 of JAWPGT010000068.1, forward strand.
ACCTGGGCCCTTCTGGTCCTTGTCCATGTTTGTTTCCTCCCGCCTCTTTCCCATGGTCCCTTTCGTCGGTATCCCGCCGTTGTGACAACTCACGCTACATCATGGCGTACTTTATTTGTTACTGCTTTGTTTATCTGGCCAAGGGGCTCTGCAGAATCCGGCAGCTCATCTTGGTCCCGGTTTGGTCATTCTCATGACTTATGTGCCCCGGGCTTCAATATCATGTAAGTAATAAGTATTATACTCTATACACATTATAATCTACTGACTACAAACTCTGGCAGTAGTTTTGTGCGTTGGTGTCTTTTGCCGCGTTGCCGAGAGAGTGCGATCACTGATCGATGATTGATGATCGACGATCACTGATCAAACTCAGATGACAGCCCTGAACAATATGTGATTTAAGTAGATACCAGCATCGTATACACTTCCTTCATTCGACCACCACACCACATTGTGTGTAGAGTAGTAATTGTAATACAGAGATACTAGTTAATTGACCTGGACACCATCACTGAGACATCTAGAGTTCTCGATGTGCTGTGTCATGCTAATTTCAAATACACACAGTGACGATCATCTTGTGAGATCTAAGTCTCGCTTATCTTCAATATCTAATACCGTGCAATCCTCAGTACGGTGACTTGGTGGCAGCCTTAGTCTTTACTCCGAGTCTCAGAGCGGTCAGTTCTTGACCCACATATATTTTGGATTGACTTCGGTTTGAACTAATGAGCTCGTGTAAGTTCTGTAAAGCCACCAATAGCCTACACCAAAACCACCCCCCAAGCACGCGCTTGATAAACGTACTTAATGACGACATCCTACAGTTCTTTGACCATCACCAATCCAAGATTTGGCCGGCTGCTGCACACTATTTCAAATTTCACTCAAACAATAACATCCGAAATCTTTGAAAAAAAACACACAACTAATAACACTAGTACACAACAGCCATCATGGCTTCAAACCTTTCTGCTAATTCTTCTGTATCCGACTCATCATCAATCCCTTCCTCATCAATGTCCTCATCAGTCAAAGGCATACTTGTTGATAATGAACTTGAAGGGGACAAAGATTGTTTCCTTCGAAGATCTTCAATACCTCCAAAAATATAAACAAGAATGAATTTCAAATAAATTGAGACCTCATACCTTGCCACAGGGTTTGATCAACGCTCACACCTGGTGTTAAAGTCCCGGTAAAACCAGGCAAATTCTGTAATTTGTTGAATTGCTTCATGTGAAGCTCCTTGTACTGCATTCGCTCCAGACGATAGAGACCTACTTGATGAGCAAGGATCGGATCTGAAGCAGCTAAGTCCTTTTCATGGGCCTCAAGGAACTCAGCTTCGTCATGAAGGTGTGTAATCACCCGATGAATCTCCACATTCAGTCGGACGATCTCCTCCTTGGCACGCAATAATTTGAAATGTTGATCCATCATCGATCGCCCTGCAGGTGATGCCCAGGGTCTCTGGCGAATATCTTGGCGAGTTTCACGGAGGAGTTGAAAATCTGCTAAAAATGAATATTCAACGACCTCCTCCCACTTTAATTCATCTCGTGGAGGCCGTAATTGAGCTCCTGCAATATTGAACTTCTTGAGGGCAGTTCTAATAGCGTCGGAACGGGTCCGGAGTGCAGATGCAATGTGTCTCCGCATTTTATAACCTGTCATTGAAGATTGATGAGTCAGCGTAATTTAAAATCATTGAGGAAACAATTCACCAGTATGAGACATATTGATCCTTGTAAGTTCGAACATTCGTTGCACAACCAGACGCTCGAGATTGTCCAACGCACGCTGATATTCACGCCGTTGAACCATCTCTTCTGCCTTATCCCACTCTGCCATCCCTACTTCCCATCGTTTCTCTGGCTGAATAATGTTCTCAAGTGCTTCAACAGCCTTTGTCACATTATTAATGCGTTCCTGAGCATGATACAACTTGAGTCCCGACAAATCCTTTGTTTTCTTCGTAGCACCAGTTTGACTCGGCTCATAGGGAATAAAGATAGTCCCTATTAATGCGAGATTTTTCCTGATCATTACATAATCACACATTATTATCTCGAGACTGTTAAAGTAAAAAAAAAAAATCAGTGTACATACTTTGCGTCATTCAATTCCTGTAATTTCAACCAATAATCCATCACATGCGTTTCTTCAGGTGGTTCTTGAGATAGATTACTCAGATATTCACGTTCTTCCTCCAGCCATGTCCGAAAAACATCTGTACTACTGATTTCGTGAGTTTTCATCAACTCTTGCAGAACTTCCTCCCCTTTCAAGACCCTCAATGCTTGCTTGTAGTTATTTACCAGGAATTCACCTAAGATATATAAACAAATTATTCAATGACATTTGTATTGAATTGAAAATCCTTACTGAGCTTTTGTGACGTATCATGATTATCAGTATGTTTCATATACTCCGTGATCTTTTGTTGACGATGGTAGATACTTGCATAACGTAGTGAGGATGCAAGGGCATTCGACTTTGAAAAGTAACGTTCACATCCTTCCAAATCCTCAAGCCCTATTCCATCCACATAAGTTGCAAGGTTTGAAAGCTGGCAGAGACGGTTGTGTGCGTGTCCGTGAAAAGATCCAACAAGAGACGTAAGATTAAGTTCCTTAGCACGTTGACCAAGGGAACTCTCAGCGATTGTCTTTGAAAAACGGCACCCGATATCATATCCAACTCCAAGGTTAGCACCAAAAACTTCCATTAACGTATCAACAACAGAGAGTGGATATTTTGATCTGGTAGCAAATATTTTAATGTGAAGCTTGATTTTGAAGAATTGTATATACTCACTGCTCGCCACTTTGGACCATGTCCACAGCCACCAGCACATATCCATGTCGACAGAGTGATATAAAAATTCCAGACTCATCGAAGACACCCCACATCCTTGATGTTTTTTCGTCATTCATGTTAGTCCACCTTTGTGCACAAGGGCTATCGTTTTCAGGCAGCACTTCATCACCATTGCTTTTGACATCTTTTTCTGAGAAACGATCTACTTCTTCACGGCTCCGATAGTAATCTCCAGCAGGTGTGCGAGGATCAGGTAGTTCGCATGATACAAATACCACCTCTCCTTCCGAGGATGTAGTATCCGTAGGTAATTCCCCTTTCCGGAGCACTCGCTTCAAAGAGTTATTGCCATCCATAGTGACCAGCATAGAGAATTTCATATCTGGTTCATTGTTGAGTTTATACGTGCAAGCGGAACATGCATTACGAAGGCGCCATTTGCCAGTATCCCGCCTCAGTGCAACAGCAACACGTTGTTGAATCTCATTTTGAATTTGGATATAGACGTCGTATGCGATACTGAATTGTTTTGCCATAGGTGGCCGGTATGGAAGTGTATGATGATTGCAAAGGGATTTAACAAACGCTTCAATAGAAAGGTGAGGGCAATGCATGCTAATATTATGAAAGAACTCAAGGACACGTATCGAAAAAGTATGGTGTGGTTTGAAAGGTGACGACGGAATCATGCCTCGAAGGATCAAGCTACCAATAACGCCCAGTTCCCCATCCTCTACATCTGTCTCAATATGATACGAACCTGATATATTGTATCTATATCAGTGAGCTATTAATGTAAATAATTGGCCCTACTCACCATGAAAGTCCACAAGAGCGAACGACCATCCTGTTGGATTCTCATAGACTCTTACAGGAGCCCTATCACTATGTCGACCATGTTTACAATCCAACTCCCAGGTCATGAAAGCTGTCGTCATTTCATCCAGTTGCTGTGTAAAGCCACGAACGAGGTTTTGTACACGGTCACGGCGGGTTCGAGGGTCGGGCCTGTTCCAAGTTCCAACATAGTAGAGTGACACAGACGTCAGTGGTATTTAGTAGAAGGAAGCTGTGAAACAATGCTCACCGGGGTATATTCAAAGGATTACTATCATCCCAAAGTATAGCACGGAATTCACCACCAGCATGGCTGGCATCCAATTCTACATTTCCGTCAAGGACATCCGACACGCCATAATCGCACATCAAATCAGGGTCAGGCGATAGGCTTCGAGACGGCACATCCAACCGACGTAGTTTCTCTGATGCCTCAACTGCATCTGTATGCAATTGCCAATGGTAGGTGAATTGGATGTTCAACTGTTATAAATAGAAAAACTCACCATTCTTCCTCTTGAGCGATTCTCCAAGAATCTTCCCAGAGTCGATTTCGTAGTTGTTTCAGCGTAAATTTATGAATGTCAGGTCCAAACCCATCGGGGTTGGAAGTAATGAAAATAGCTTTCTTCGAACTGGAAGAACGTCCTGTATGCCTGGACATTAGGAAGTTGTTGGGGAGAATGAAATTCCCAGGCAGATCACAATCAACGTTACGTGCAAGTTACGCGTACGTGTGTGGGTCATGTGTTTCCACACCACATTTTTCAACTTCATATCTCTCTGGTATTTTTTGGCTTCATTTTTTATACAAAAGATTACTGCTCGGATTTTCTTCCATGTCCAGCTTTGAATATTTTAATATTTAGAATTTATAAATTTAAGAATCTTACTACCAATACTCTTAGTCCAGACATGTGCGGCATCACATATATATTAAACGTTCACGTAGACTTTTTTTTTGAGTCCCTATGAGTATCAATAGTTGTCCACCATTTGATATGTCTGGGCAAGTGTGGTGCGTTGTTGGTATTTGGAATGGCATAGGGGTAAGAGGCTGGTTCCCGGAGAATTGTGTTACTGAACGAGAATAGATATAACGTGTAGAACTGACTCTCCATCTATGAAGTAGTCAGTAAGATATGGTTTATACTATAGATAGACTACTACACTTGTAGTACTACATGAGATAAACCATAAAGATATGTATAAAGCCTGGGTGAGCATATCATGATTGATGATGTTTAGGCATTGAACAGGGTAAACGGAACACAAGTCGGGTGTCGTTCACTTCACAAATGTATATAAGGTGTATACTAGGTAGGTGCACTGTTTCGCATTTGTTGTATAGTGGTGGGTAACGATGTAGCAAGTGAATGTTGAATTAATTCAACCCGAAGCTCAAGTAGACATTCATGAATGATGATTCGGCCCATTCCCATGTTCCCAATCTTTGGAAACATATGAGTCTTGCAAGCTATGTTCCTTAAAAACTGAGATCGAAACAATCATGTGCTACAGCCTCCTACTAGTGCTAGTAGTTTGAAAAGCTGATACCAAGCCGAGTATGTATTGAATAGATACATCAAACAAACCAACATTCAGCTTATATTGTCATTTGTGTGTTGCACGTACTCACGAGTTACCAGTTGACAGTTGTAATATACTAGACAGACTCTAGGAAATATAGATCTACTACTTGTGTTGTGTGTTTGAACTTATACGTGATTTGGTTTGATTCACAATGGATCGTAGGACTACACACAATGAACACTGTAAAGTGAGTGCTCGAGTTTAAAGAGTGGGCCGCAACTAAAGTCGTCTTTCAACCAAAACACCTCTGTAAAATACCCAACATTGAACACTCACACCAAAATTCCCACTTCAAATATAATGTCAATCCACCAGTTCATAGTAGATATGGCGCTTTCAATAACTAACATGTTAATTTATGAAGATGAGAAAATGTTGAAGTTCAGAGGATGAGATCGAAAAGATACCAGATTTATGTCAATCGATCTGAGATCTTAATCTAGGTACATTGCAATCTACGATCTCAATAAGTTTCAGCCAAAACTCTGTGATGCAGGGCATAACAATTGTAATTTGTTAGGTATATGGGTTATCAAAAAATTTTACTCAGGAGGTCAGATAACGAACTGATAACAAAATGCATTCATAAAAAAGTTGTCTACTCCATTACATGTCCCTCGTCCTCACTATTTATATGAATAACTTTTTGAACACGATAATTCTCTAACAAAAGGGCGTTTGCGAAGAAAATATCATCGGCAACATGTATGATGCCACGGTGCCCAACTGCGCGTGTAGCATCAGCTCTATTGTAGAGGAAAATAATGAGAACGTGGCGAGATTGAATCAATAATGCAAGACTTACAATTTGAAGTAGATACCGGGGCTCGTTCCACTTGTTACAATATAACAAATGGTATTTCCAGTAGCATGCGGGTTTTCAGTCGAAGTGGTTGGTGCAGTTGTAGATGTTGCACCCGTAGACATCACACTCGAGGAACCGACTATTGCAATCGAGGGTGTAGTTGTAGAGGTACTGGATGGTACATTCGATTTGGAAGCACCTAAGTTAGCTCCCGTTTTTGCCAACGGGTCCATCTTGGCATTATAGTTGGCCGAAAACTGGGCCAGAGCTTGATTGCGAGTCATCATCCTGTTGCTTAAAACCACATTAGTTTAGAGTATCAAGTTGTAACAAGGACTCACGGATTGACAGGTGCAGGTGCAGATACTACAGTTGTGAGACCTGGGTTAATTGAAGGCAAGGCGGGAGCTGCAGCAGCTTTACTACGTTTCGTAGTCTTTGGAACAGGAGCATGTTGAGTACTAGTTTGACCAAGTTTTCTCTTGGGTCTGGAGGGAGCGGGAATTATGTCGACACTGGCGTCAGAGTCGGAAGAGATAGAGACCGTGTCCATGTCAACGTTCACTGGTAAAAAACTACTTCCTTTCCATTCCAACAATGTGGGGGGAGGAACGTTGGCGTCATCCAAATTCACCTCTACAGAATTTGATAGTTAGTACAAGAGTGCACCGAAGAGAGAGGTAGACTTACCTGGCAAATGAGACATAGGATACTCGCAGAGAGAGAGGAGGACGAAGAGGGGTGAGGGTGGGAAAGGAGAGAGAATTTGCCCAGTTGAACAAGGGCGGTATTTTGAGATCCGCACACCACATGTTATTTTTCATATTTGATATTTCGGCTGTCGGCTAAGGCCTGCTAAGACTACTGACTAGACAATACGGCGAACTGGTACCTTGAACGATTTTGAATTTCAACCCATTGGTGCAAGTTGGCGCAATGGACCTGAGGGGTTGGACCTGGTTTAACTTTTGAGATCTATGATAATCTACATAAATAAGTCACGAATGAATTTTTCAGTTTCGTTGAAGTCCCACATACCTGGATCGACAATACTCACAAGGAATGCCCATGCCGTTGTCTATTCCTCCACCTCCACCTCCACCTCCTACTTCTGTAGCGGAGGTTGAGCCTTGTCCTTCTACAGCTACAGAGCCCACTCCTCAGGCAAGTGCACCAAACAGTGACGAGGGCCTTCAGGGAGCTGGTATGTCAGTGAAGACCATATGAATGTTTTTGTACTCACAACTCCTTTTTTTTGGTTACAACACTAGGCTCCAGTTCGCGTGCCCAAGACACAACTGGAGGAGAAGAACTGGCTTCGGCTTCAGATACATGGTCAATTTGGCAACCAAGTCGGCCAACACCATCTGACTTCATATGTGAAGAACCTGATGAATCGGTATGTACAATTCATTTAATTTAAAAACTTCAAATTATGAATGTATTACTTACAAGGGATATTAGGTTGCAGAGAACATACGTCCAGGAGAAGATGATGGTCCTGAAGCGACACATGCTAGCCGGAACCCACACAAGAAAACAATACCCGTATCACATCGATCGAAGCGCAAGGACAAGGTTACAGTCGCAACTTCACGAGCAGAAGTGGCTCGTAGGCGTATCGCTCTTCAAAAGGACTTGAGAGAGTTCCGATTGTGGAGGGAGCAAGAAATCAAAACAATTGCCCAGCGCCACAACCTACGCCCTTACTATGTACGCCAGCTTGTTTTGAGGACGTCATCATACAAGGTCAGGCGTCGCCCATCACTCCGAAATGCTATAATTCACCACAAAGCTAAGGAGTTGAATAAAGGTGAGTTTATGATTCAAGGCAATGAAACATTGACACTCACAAAACGGTTGTGAACCCCTGCACCCAGATCTTCCTGTAGGCCTTCGAAAGAACTTGGAGGAGATTCGAGAGGCAGCAGATAATGATTCCACATTGAAGAATTTGTCTCCTGAACGTGAACAGGAATTGATTGATGCGGTGGTTGAACAACGTGAATTGAAAAGTACTGGAGCTAGGAAAACGAATAAAGGGGCGGTACTTGATTTTATCAACATCACCAAGAGAATTCAATGGGAGGTATGTACTTACCATTGAACTCGCGTCATGACTGTGGTTGGTAAACGTATCCTAGATGGGCGCCTTGCACGAGAGAACAGGGATCACTGCTTTTGCCTTCTTCTCAAGGGGACATATAAACGACTCTATTTTTCCTACGTGGATTGATTGCGGTAACGGCCTTGATTTCATCTCTGATATATTGAAGACCACGCCACACCTGTTTGGAAGGAAATTCGAGACTTGGGCGGTTGCACAGAGCAGAGGTGAGGTGGAAATGATTGGAGATCACGATTTGATTGGCTTACGTAATGTTTGTTGAACTTACAGGAAAAAACTTTTCGGAAACGTTGAAGGACATGCAGAAGGATTGCATGACGATGATTAATACTGGGTTAAGTAGGTGTTAGCTCACATCTCCTTCACAGCCGAATAGCTAAACACTTTCTCTTACTCGTTTCACATAGCCTTGGACTACTGTTTCGTATAGCCTCGGACTAGCACTTTCTACAGACTTCCACTTGTCGTTTCACTCACTGTTTCAGCTGTAGATAGTTTCACTCTCCTGTCTCACATGTATCAAGCATAGCCTACAACCTGTACTCGTAGTTGTATAAATACATGGACAGCGACAGAGATTAAGCTTCAGCTTAATACTCTCTAAGTTGCTTCTACTCTATCTCGTTCATCGCCCTCAACCTGATACCTAGAACCGGAGTCAGCTCTAACTCTTGCACGAACGGCTTACTAGTAAGGAACACCTGTGATCTACAGTCAGAGTACTGTGGAGGTCGTCCCCTGAAAATAGTCTCAGTCTGAGTAGACGTTCTCCTCCTACGAGCATCTTGAAGAGATCCATCGTAGCATCGTCTATACCGAAACGGAGGTATAGGCAAGATTATAACATTGTATTAAGCTACAACTCGACGAATCCCTAACCCGGATATCTGTCATCGTCTTCCTCCGCGAACCTCTAACCCAGGTCTCTGCACTCGTCACCCTCCCCAACCCAACTCCGTGCGAACTCCTAACCAGAGTCTCTGCAACCCCTTGCTTTTATTCCTTTGACAACCGCCTAACCCGCAACCGTCATTACTTGGAGAATTAGCACAAACCCTCACGCATAGGATCAAGATCCGGGCTGACAACATACCTCGCCGTCGAGCAGGTCTACCTT